>BSBK01000771.1:3062500-3262030 GCA_027943335.1 Chamaecyparis obtusa | reverse complement strand
ATACATACATATATATATATATATATATATATATATATATATATATATATATATATATATATATATATATATATATATATATATGCTTAGAACTTATTACTATTTGAATTAAGAGGGGAAGGCTATGTTGTTTCCAAGGAGGGGCTTGTATAAATCTAAGCAATGGATCTTATCTCAAGAGAGGGTTGGCGTTAATGTTTCGTAAGCCTTCATGATATGGACTTGGACCTATGAACTTTGAGGAAACCCATTGTTGGTTTCTTGGTAACTTGGATAACACCTACTCCCTTCCTTCATTGAGTTGAAATAGTAATAAGGTTGGTTATGAGTGTTAAAGATAACTCAAATCTAATTAGATAAATTAATAATCCTATCATGGACATTACAATCCAAACCCTAATAAATAAATTTAAGATAAATTAAGTAAAGTCTTGACATGGGACATTACAGTGATCATGGAAAATACATGAAATTGAGATTTACATGTGATGAATTATTTTTATGTAAGAGTTTTGGATCATGGTTATGGATTTATGTACTAACATATTAAAAAAAAAGAGTTCAAATGAGCATAGTAAACGTGATTAAAGGTATGAACATGGTTGAGGTAGAGGTGATATAGCCATTTGCCAATGGTTCACAAGATTAAATCACACACAAATGCACGTAGATGCATGTATCCTACATGTAGGTTGGTTTCTAATATTAATATTGTGTGCATTATGTATTATCATAGGTTGAGTTGTGTATTATGTCTTATGATTGGTTGACCGATTATTATGCATTATGATTGATCAAATTGGAAATCACCTTATTGATATGAATTTTTTCTTGTGGTTATTTAATTACCAAAAAATAATTTTATTACAAAAAATTAAAAATAATAATTTTGTTTGATCAATCATAATGCATAAACATCAATAATCATAAGGTCACACAAATAGTTCATGGAAAGAAAGATAACAAAAATGACAAGAAATGCACTTAAGTGGTGAGAGAAACACCAATGAGAGGGAGAGGGGGATCTTGGTCATCTGATTTCCCCCATACATCAAGAGAATCTACGGTGACATTAGGAATGGATCTCCCTTCATAAATATTAGAGTTTTACCCTCCTCTTTATCGTTGTCTTCATTCCTCAAAGGTGAAATCACCAAAGTCAGCTGAGGCAACCACTTTGAGGAATCTAGTCAACAACCATCTCCACTAGTTTCTATCCAACCACTACTACCATCCAATGATAACCCCAATTTGACTAAAGGCCACCCAAAGGAAAAAATATATGTAGGGGAGAAGTAGAGTGCTATTGAGTCAAGATTCTCTTTCCAATAGATTGGCGATGAGGAGCCTAAGACCTAGGGGCAAAAAAGTGAAAATTAGAAATTTGCCAAGTCTATGGTCATGAGGTGGACAATGGTCATGGGAAGAAAAACTATTTTGGGGGAACCTGTTGGAATGGAAAGATAAGGGACTAAGAGGGGAGGGGTGAATCGGTGCCCTCAATTTTTTTAACTTAATATCCAATCTGCAAATAGTAGTGTCTAATCTATCCAATTGAATCCATTGTTTGCAATATTCATTCAAATGACTTGGTAAATGTAAAGTGCATGAAAAAAAAACAATAAATCAATCACATAACACAAGTATTTTGGTTATGCGGAAACCCTTGTTAGAAGGTAAAAAACTGTGGTGGGGATGAAACCCACAAATTCTTCACTACTGCAAATAATAAAGTATGCCGGTTAGGGCTACAAGTTTGATCACTTCTGGTGATCTTACCCTGTTAGGAGTAACAATCAGATCGACTAGATCTACCTTGTTAAAGGATTTAAACAACACTACTTGAGTGTGCACTCGGTTAAGAGATTTACAATCAGACTGTTAAGTCTACTTTGTTAGGAGATTTTACTAACTCTCTTACAATGATTAGAGAATAACATAAAGGTATTTGTAATTGACAACTATAATTTGTCTGAATTAGATCAATGATATACTAAATGAATATCACCTTTATGTGTAGTAAACTAACCTCTGATTTGCTTGGTAGCCTTGAATGTTCTGATAACTGTTCTGTCATGCAAACCTTGTTTGAATTCTAATATCTTGAAGGTGGCTACTACCTCAAGATCTCCTTCTTTGCACATTCAATCCTCCCTCTTACTTGTATCAAAATGATAACAATTACAAATATATAGCAAACTGCTATGATTATAATGACCGAATTGGGTTTACATCATCTTAGGAAAACCTAAGATCTACGGTGTACAAAATTAACCTAGATCTAGCTTTACATTGAAATCATCACAATATTTAATGATTACATCCACAATAAATAATCCTCAATCTTGGTAAAATGTTTTATAAATCCGGTGTGTAACAATTTACATAGGTAGATGTGCCAATCCTGATTGCTATGCCATTTCCTAGATAACTTGGTAGTTGGTAAACACAACCTTTCCTATTCAGTGAATATACTGGTGCTCGGTGTCTAGTCTGCTTGGTGTTTACTGACACTCAATTTCTCAGTTTACTCTGATGCTCGGTAAATATGCTTTGGTGCCTGGTTAAACCTATTTGCTATTAACTCTCAGTTCTACCTTGTGATTAATCGGTATGAAGACTTGTTTGTATAACCGACTAGCATAATGTAACTTGTTGTATCACCTTTACTAACTAATCAACTTAGATAACTAACTGATCTAGTTTGATACAACATCTAATGCTCAAATAGAGATAACAATCTCCCCCTTTGGCATTAGTATCAAAACTATAATGTATATAGATTGATATTCTCAAAAATGTTCTGACTATCCATATATACATATACAACTGACTCTTCAAAAAAATTACTCAAAAACTCCCCTTGGTGCATGCTCCCAGTATGCATGTAGTACACTTAGCATATAAAAATACATGTGGCATATACATTATATTCCCCCTTTTTGAGATTAATGCCAAAAACAAAAATATGTACTTACATCTTGTCAAAAATGTGCTTGTGGGTTTTCATGAGAGAATCTAAGAGGTTTTCCCATTCCTCTTTCAAGTTGGTGAGAACAATGTGCTCAAGACCGACTTGTCCATGCATGTCAAAAATACTTTCCAACACTAAAATCTCCAATGTTACAACTAAGGTTTGTGCCTTCACAATGCGTCTCTCAATTATTTTAAGGTGTGGAAGCAATTCAACTTGAAGCCTGGTGACCTGGACACATATCTTATCTTCTTGCTTCCTTAGATCTTCTCTCAACTACCTGAGTTCTTGAGCTCGTAGTATATGCTTATGGAAAACATCTGGCTCAGTTAGAGACAAATTTGCACTGGCTTGGATATCAACACCTAGCCTCCCTATCTTCTCACTGATCTCGATAGTGAAGGTCTCCACAGTGCATAATTTAAATAAAATTTGAATTATTTTCTGAGTGATTGATTGTAATTCTGTGATTACCTCAGAAAGCTTCACTTTGTTTATTGCCACTTCTTGGCTAGTTTTCTATGCTAGCTTGTTTTGAATATTTCCCTCTTCCTTTTCTTCAATTCTCTTTTCTACATCTATGTCAGGGGCATTTATTTGATTGGAAAGGGTGGAAAGTTGGTCCAATATCGATGTTTCTTCATTTACTTGGACATCTGGGACTACTTGCTGTAAGATGTCTCTTACATCTTCAAGTATCTTCTTTCTCTTGCTTTCTTTTCTTAGCTTTTCTTGGGCTGCCTTCCTTGTACATAGCTCCCCATATTTTCTCAATGCTTCGAGGTCTAAGGTTCCCGGGTCACATTTAGGTATTTCTATCACTTCATCAAGTGTGACTGGCCCTTTTCCATGATTTTTCTTCTTCTTCTTCTTGGAATCTTGGGGTGAAGTCTTAACATAAGGGACTATATCCTTTACCTCAATACTCTACTTTTCTTGCTTGGTAGACACTGTGTCTTCTTTCTTCATCTCCTCGGTAACCTATGTGTTGGTTGATTGGGAGGGAGCTACTGATGTAGTGTCTGTTGGTGTTGACTTGATAGGCTTAGGGTCATCTTGACCCTGTGTATTTTTGTCTTTCTCCTTAGGTGTATTTGTATTTGTAGGGTTTGTGGTGCTTGTTTCCCATTCCCCTGATGTGTCCTTAGGTTGCTCGAGGATTGAGCCTTCGGGTGCTTCTTGTGAAATTATCTCAACAACTTGCATTAGAATTGGAATATCACCCAGAATAGAACTTACTACTGGCTCAATAGTGGTTTCCTCTTCTGGTTGAGATCCAACAATGGTGACATCCTCATCATCTTTGATGTCATTAGGATCACCATTTTTTATGTCCTTAATGAGTACATCATATGAATCATTGTTGATTCCCTATATTTCTTCTTGATCTGGTGCATATTGGATTGTATTTATCTCCTCAGTGGCATCAGTGGTATCAGGTACCTTTGTATCTGATAGCTTAATTTGGTTCTTAGGTTCTAGATCTGCATCATTAGTGTGAATTACCTTTCCTTTTATCTTAAGTTTCTTCTCTGGAATAATGGCTAAAGCCATCTTTTCTGACTCAGCTCAGGCATGTAAAATAGAAGTCCACAAAAGTTGAGTATTCTCATCTATGTCTGCTAGAATCTCATCTAGTATCTATAGTGCCCATCTCTTAACTAGAAATCTCTTTGAATATTTATTTATCAATTCCTCAATTTCAGGAATTGTCATTGTTGGCACTGCCAAAACTAGGGATTGTTCCCTCATTCTTTTCTCAGTGTTCAAGGCATATGTCCATCTTTGTAAAATTTTCTCATATAATGCCTTAGGTACATGTTTGGTGAGTTCAATTGGTACCTTTTTTAACTTGATCATCATTTGGATGATAGCCTCTTCAATCTTGTTCTGGTCTTCGATTGACAAGTGCTCAAACCAACCAATTTCAAGATCACTTAATCCTCCATTTTCAATTATTTCTTCAGCAACTTCATCAATTGTTCGACTCTTATTTATAACAACTTTAAATTGATCATTATCATCTTCATCATCATCTAGATCATCCTTCCCTTTGATTAGTTTCCTTCTTTTCTTAGGTACCTCGGTAGAAGATTTAGTACCTCTTTTCTTGTAGGTTTTTGTCAGTGTTGCTGCAGTTGGCCTTGATATCTTTACAACTCCTTTCTTCATTGGAGGTGATGTTGTAGTTGTTGACCTTGTGCATGCCCTTTTTTGCACTTCTAACTGCTTCTTCTTTAGAGTGGGGGAAGGCAAAACTGATTTAGGATCTACATCTTTTTCTGACTCAGTTTCTTCACTTTAATGTGGCTTATTATAAATGTTTAACTGACCTTTGGTTGCTACCTCAAGTAGTATGCTCTCAGATGATTCAACATCATCACAAAATCTCTTAACTAGATTAGTCATCATTTTCTTTGACTTTTTTGTAATTTTACTGATGACTAGGCCTATTTTTATCCTTATCTTGGCCTCTTCATAAGTGCCAAACTTGTCAGCTTTAGGGTCCTTAGGCTCAGCCAATAAAGCCTTTATTGATTTTATGGAAAAATCAATGTCTATCTCATATCCCATAGGTGCTAGCCATTTTTTCCTTGGCTCTATTTCCTTGATCAAAGTGTGATCGGTGTCAACTAGAAAACAAATATCATGTTCATACTCTTCCACTAATTGCCTAGGAATTCTGCTCCTTGAATTCATTCTTCCTTTGAATTGTTCAAAATAATTATCTACAACATTGTTAAAGTTGTCTCCCAAACTCTTAATCAAATTTGAGATTTGTAGTGTAACTGGATTGTCGGTTGACCATTCCACATTACCGACCGACAGAAAAAATCTTTGCACATAAAATAATATGAAAAATAGTAAAGATATGAACTTACATGTATTTGACTTGGCCGACCAGATTGTCTTCATGTTCTCTTCAATTTGATTCAGAAGTAGCTCGGTGAGGTCCAACTGAAAACCCTTCTCAACCATTTTGAAAGCTATGTCAATAGCTCCACATGGTACACTATTTGGTCTACTCAACTGATAGATCTTATAATTGATGACATGAGCTCTAAATTTTTTCTCAGGATCTTTGATTCTGCTAATTTGTATTACTTAGCCATCCCATTTGGCTCCAATTTTATTCTCTATTTTAGCCCTCGGTGCATTGCAAAGTGCCTTTTCTTTTTCAGTGGTAGGATACTCAGTAACAACATGAATAGTGTTCTTAGTGATTTTTATGAGCTCATCCAACCATAACTTCCCATCATGGTACCAACTCATGATGATTCTTATCCACTCATTCTTGAAGTTATTCAGGAATTTTAGGGCATTCACTAATCCTTTGACTTCAAGGTGCTCATGTTCGGATTTCAACTTTCATTCCTCACCACACAACTTCTAAAAAGCTGCATACATTTCAAAATCACAAATTTCCCCTATCTTGCAATGAATGTATGAGTGCACATCCTATACCAGTCAAACCCTAGGTGGTATGCTTAAGAAAGTTCTCACTTTGTCAATTTGAGATGTAGCTTCGGGATGAGGTTTTTATTTTGGCTCATTGCAGGTTGTAGAAATAATAAGATTAACTTCCTCCTCCTTTGCAAACTTGGACTTGTTTACTTTTGATGTAGACACCATAGTTTCTTAACTTAGGGTTTTGGTAAGTAATAAATGAACAACTCAGTGGTAACATTACTTAGTTGGAAAGCTTCGAATCTGTGCTCAAATGCTCTAGAAATATCTTGCTCAAGATCACTCTAAAAAATCTTTTCTCTTCATAAAAACTGTGTGAAAAATGAACTAAGTTCATCACGTATATATAGCTTTTTAAAATTCCCGCTCAAACCTTTTTGCAATAAATTCTTGACCTAATACAGCTCAACGACAATTGTCAAACTTAGTGTATATAGAGAAATACCATCAACTCAGTTAACATATAAATTTCCACTTTGTTAATATTGACACTCGGTTAACCTCGCATAATAGTCATCGACTGGTAACTTCTCACTCGGTCTAACATATACCGTCTTTAAAACCTTTATAGCTCAAAACTTGTAAAACCATAATGCATCTCAATTCATGCAAATTTGGTATGTGCATATCTAATGTAAGGAACTATATGATAAATATGACCAACTTGAATTATCAGTTCCATACATACCTTTTACAACTTAGGTGGAGGTGCTGATGTCACCCAATCCAGTGGATGAGGTTTCACCGACTGCATTACTTGACTTAGAATTTTCATTTGATGCTTTTCTCCACATAGTGTTTCTTATCCTTATATCTTCAATTGTGTTGCCATTTTCAAGGATTTGTGTTTCTAGTGCTCGGTCTCTACAATCTTTACTTAGGTGACCAACTTTGTGACAATGTAAGCATGCCATACCAGTGCTTTTCCAGCTTCAAGATTTTCTTTCCCATCTCTTCCTCATGCAATTAGCTACAATATGACCATATCTCCTACATGATGTGTAGTTAATCCATGTGTTATAATCCCAAGTATAAGCATTAGCTTGTCTTCTTGGTTGATAGGTCTTTTCTTTTCCTTTCGGTGTCCAAACTTGCTTCATTTTTGTTCTGCATTCTTGTGATGTGTGCCCATGCATGTTGCAAGTGCGACAATGTTTATCCATATAGGATTTGTTAGGATTCCTATTCAACTTTGATCTACATTCATGTTCTTAATGTGCATACTTGTTGCAATTATAACAATGACCATTGAATTTCAAAGTAGTTTTAGGATTACCTTGTGCTTTACTCCTGCAAACATTTGAAGTGTGGCCCAGTTTACCACAGTGATATAATATTAGTTTCTTTGGTCTTTGAATCTTGTAGGTGTTCATCTGTTCAAATTTCTTTGATAATTATCCTTGCTCAGTATAGCCTAAGACAATAGTGCTTCCAAGTTCTCTTTGACTGATCAGGAACTCATCAATTTTCTTGGAATTATCTTCAACCTTTTTGATCATCTCATTGTGTTGTTGCTGCATCCTTACTTCTTGTTTCAGTCTTTCATTTTCTTCTCTAAGTTCACCAATGTATTCAAGTTTCTTTGTCAACTCACCATTCACTCAGTTGACCTCCTGATTTATAATAACCATTTGATTAGTTATTTCAAAATGATGCTCAATAAGTCTCAATATCTCAGATTCCTTCTCATGTAGTTTTTCAGTCATTTGCCTTCTGTCTTCAACAACCAAATTTCTCTCTTGTTCAGCTTGTCTAGCATTGTTCATCACATCAACCATCCTTACCATTTGTGCTTCTTAACCAATATGTAGGGCTTTAACTTGTTTAGTGAGGTGAAGATTGTTCTTAGATAAATCAGAGATTGCACTTTCAGAAATGTCAGATATACTACCTGAACTAGATCCAATATTTTTAAATGGGTCATCAATATCTTCTTCATGATAGTTAGACTCACATTGTCGAATCACCATATCCTTTCTCTGAATCAGTAACTTTTTCAATTCATCCTTTGCTTGCTTGTATTGCTCAATAAAGATTTGCATCTGAATCTTTTGGTTCTCAATAATCTTGTCCAACTTGTATCTCTCAGTGTTTAAATCTTTCCTCTTTAGTGATTAAACCTTCCAATTAGAGATCTGAGCTTTGATACCAATTTTTGGAATGGAAAGATAAGGGAATGAGAGGGGAGGGGTGAATCAGTTCCCTCAAAAACTTTTAACTTAATATCCAATCTACAAATAGTAGTGTCTAATCTATCCAACTAAATCCATTGTTTGCAACATTCATTCAAAGGACTTGGTAAATGTAAAGTGCATGAAAACAAACAATAAATTAATCACATAAAAAAAGTATTTTGGTTATGCAGAAACCCTTGTTAGAAGGTAAAAACTGTGGTGGGGATGACACCCACAAATTATTCACTACTGTAGATAATAAAGTATGCTGGTTAGGGCTACAAGTTTGATCACTTCTGGTGATCTTACCCTATTAGGAGTAACAATTAGATCGACTAGATCTACCTTGTTAAATAATTTAAACAACACTACTTGAGTGTGCACTCGGTTAAGAGATTTACAATTAGACTATTAAGTCCACTTTGTTAGGAGATTTTACTAACTCTGTTAAAATGATTAGAGAATAACATAAAGGTATCTATAAATTGACAATTATACTTTGTTTAAATCAGATCTACGATATACTGAATGAATATCACCTTTATGTGTAGTAAATTGTCCTCTAATCTTCTCAGTAGCCTTGAATGTTCTGATAACTGTTCTATCATGAAAATTACCTTGTCTGAATTCTAATATCTTGAAGGTGGCTACTGCTTCAAGATCTCCTTCTTCGCACATTCAATCCTCCCTCTTACTTGTATCAAAATGATAACAATTAAAAATATATAGAAAAATGCTACGATTAACATGACCTAATTAGGTTTACACCATCTTAGGAAAACCTAAGATCTACGGTGTACAAAATTAACCTAGATCTAGCTTTACATTGAAATCATCACAATATTTAATGATTACATCTACAATAAATAATCCTCGATCTTGGTAAAATGTTTTATAAATTTATATAAGCATTTACATAGGTAGATCTGCTAATCTTGATTACTATGTTGTTTCCTGGATAACTCAATAAACACAACCTTTCCTATTCGGTGAATATACTAGTGCTCGATGTCTAGTCTCCTTGGTGTTTACTGACACTTGATGCTTGATTTACTCTGATGCTTGGTAAATATGCTCTAGTGCCTGGTTAAACCTATTTACTATTAACTCTTAGTTTTGCCTTGCAATTTCTCAGTATGAAGACTTGTTTGTATAACTAACTAGCATAATGTAACTTGTTGTATTACCTTTACCGACTGATCAACTTAGATAATTGACTGATCTAGTTTGATACTAATGAAAACATCTAATGCTCAAATAGAGATAACAAAACCTAGCCATAGTGCAATGGGAATCTCTTTAGTGATCAAGAAGATCTTGGATGTGAACCACCTTTACCCCACTATACTATCTTGAATCTATATTGGGAGCATAACATTATTACAAATAGAATATATAGAGAAAAATGAAACACAAGTATCAATAGAGTTGTGATATAAAATAACAACATTTCTATCTTTTCATAAGGAAAAAAGAGTCCCCACCTTGAAAGAATGCTCAAATTTGGTGATGAGACCATTTTATGGCCTATTATGTTCCATGTTTTCTTAGTTTGTTAGTCCAGAAGCTAGGTTGTTATTATATTTTCACTAAAATCTTTTAAGTCAATATTTGTATAAAGGCATTATAAGGACCTAGTTTAAGTCTAAATAGTTGTGTCTTGATGTTAAGAACAAGGAACACTTAACTAATATTTCCTATGGGTTAACTAATCACTTTTTATATTATTCATACTCTTAGGGATGATTGAAATGTGAATATGTTTCTGCATCCAAGAAAACCCTTTCCTATAATAATGAATTAGTATATAGATGTTTTATTCAAAGTAGGATTATGAGAGAATAATATGTTATAAATTTGACATGTACTACCGAATGTTGCTTGCAGGACTAAGTCATTGAGATATTGAAGAAGATGACAACACAAAGGGCTTTGGACCAGTTCAAAAACTGCCATAAGGAGTGGTTTGCTGACTTCCATAAATACATCAGACTATCATTAATAAAGTCAAGTGTGGACCACTACACTCAGGTGGAAATCCAGTATAGAAGAACCTATATTTTTGCTAGATCATTTAATAAGTGAATAATTATTCTGTCAATTGGGGAATTGTCTCAAACATGTTTTGTAAAGAGATAAAACTGTTGTAATCCATACTGCTAAGATGACTGATAGTTTAGGAGTTAGTTAAGGAAGTCATTTGTTATAAATAAGTTGCATGTAGACTTCTGAGAAAAGTTATATGAGCAATAAGAACATAAGTCTTTACTATAGTTTTGGGCGATTCTAGTTAATATAGTTTCTATTCAGTATGTACTTGGTTTTTTAGTTATGAATAAAATATAGATGTCTTTGTTCCGATAATCATATATTGAGTTGTTCCAATTCACTCATCCAAGGGGGCCCACTTGGTGAGTGAACATTACTATTTCTTTATATTTCGTTAGCCGTTATTTAGTACTCTATTATTCATGTAACCACTAGGTAGCAGAATCTATGGTTGTTCCCGTAGCAAGGCAAATAGAGTAGGGACCTATTTGATTTCTAGATTTTGTTGAGTAGAGTAAAATATTTAAATCTTTTTGATTCCTATAGAGAAAAGTTACTTTCTAGTATTTGTTTTCAAGAATGCAATGTTTCCTTTCAGTAGAATAGTGATGGAAATTACTATAACTTAGTGCATATACTTTGCCACACCATTTCAAGTTCACATCCTTGGGTTGATATATAAATGAACCTATTGAATCAATCGATAACTTATTTATGGATATCCAATTTGTAAGCAATGGGTAAACTATCCTAGTTACCAGTTAGATTAATATGGAAATCATTTTTTGTGATGTTGTTGGGAATGGTGTCAATTTGAGTTATTGCTAAAAGTCATCTTCCAACTTTCCTATAATAGTATTCAAAACCATCTTAGCATGACCTTTATTTTTGAAAAAGATCTTTTTAACCTCTGGATATCTTTGTATGAGTTATAGAAGAAGAACCAAAGATTCCTTAGGTAGGTTTGTCTGAGCAAGCAATATTAATAATCAAGTAGAACCTTCTTATGCCCCACAATATTAGGAAGACAAGCCCTTTGTTGATGCCACACAATCTGAGGAAGACAACCCTTATGGTGATGCCCCACAAGACTTGCCTACAAATTCTTCTTCATCCTCAGAGGATGACCCATTTGGATTCCATATATTTGGTGAACCATTGAACCTTGATCTCTACGCTGAGATATTAGCTAACTTGCATTTAAGACAACAATATTTCAACCAAGAACAAGTAATTCACGATAGAGATATAGTACTATATAGAGGTCCTCCTAATAGAGAACCACCAATGGAAAACCCACCACCCACCTTTTCTTTTTCAATTTATGACCAACATGAAAACAAAAACCCTAAGAACATTCGAGCTTCAACTCTTACAAAGTTTTATGGATTGATTACAGAGGACCCTAACACATTCCTATTTGAGTTTGATATCCTCTGTAGAAGCTATGATTATACCACAGATGCTCACAAGCTCAAGCTGTTTCCAACTACTCTTAAGGACTCAACACTTGGATGGGTTATGGGATTGGGAGGTGATGTTGTCCACAATTGGAATGATATGACAAGAAATTTCTTGGGAAAGTACAAGGAATACTATCATGGAAATGATTTAAGGGGCGATGATATTTTTAAGATGACACAAAAGGAAGATGAGAGCCTGGAAGATTATATTTCTTGATTCCTATTTAGTTTGTAGAAGAATACACAACATGAAGTCAATGAGGAATCCCATAAGCTATTGTTCCTAAGAGGAATTCATGAAGGAAGTGCTAAGGTAGTTGATCTCATGGCTGGAGGAGATATTACATAGAAAGACTGGGATGATATAAAGAAGACATGCTTAAATTATTCAAGAGTTATTGTGAAGAAGGGAAGAGGATACAAACCTAATGCTAGTAAATCTATCGGAACTGAAGTATCTAGGATAGAGATAACACATTTGATATCTAATTTCAAACATGATATTATCAACAACATGGAAAATCAATTAGACACCATGCATGCTAATAAGAAGCATGAGGAGGCTGAAGCTATGTTGGTAGAATTCTGCTCATTCTGTAGATAGAAGAAGAAGGAATGCAAGTGAAAACAAGTGGAAAATCAGGAAACTTGCCAAATGCCAACTGAGTATACTCATGTGCAAGGGAATGATGACCAAATTTACTTCATTTCTCAATTAAGACCATGGGTACAAAGAAAGGGTATACCTCAGGATACATTAAATTTTTCTAGTCCTTATTATTCTGGTAATCAATGGAAACCTTAGTATAATTCTAGTGTCCAAAACCATTCTTGGAACCATTATCTAGCCCAATGGTCTAATCAAAAAGACTAGTAAAATCACCTCCTAACTAATGGAAGTAGCCTCAAAATTGGAAAAATTATAACTAATGGAAGCAACCCCAAACCTAATGACAACCTCCATCAAGTAATTGGCAAAAGTCACCTCAATGGAGGGGTGGTCAGGAATGGCCTAACCAATAGTTTGGAGCCCTACATCAACCCCAATAACTAGCCTTGATGCCTCCAATGCAACCTCCTACAACAAATAATAATCCTCCTAAGAAGACCCAACTACCTACATAGCCTATGCCTAATCCTAATTACAAGAAACCTCAACAACATGTCTATTCCTCTAACATGAACCAACTACCCACTTATGCCACTAATTTTCATAATATACATCTCAGGCCAGGGACTACTTTGCCTACCCCCACCAATCCTGTCATAACTGAGGTCATCAGTGAAGAAGCTCCAATTGAGGATGCATAAGTTGAATCTACTCATGCTTCTACTTCATAAAATCTCACAAAAAAGGCACCACCATTTCCTCAAAGGCTAAATCATAATATTTCTCCACCCCAAAATGAATCTGCTACTGAACTATTAAACCAGTTAAAGAAAATGAGTGTTAAGATTCTTTTATTGGATACTATCAAAGAAGTACCCATCTATACTAAATCCATTAGGGATGAATGTATTAAAAGGTTTGGTAGGAAATGAAAAGACCCTAATATTGTGCATGTGTTAGGGAAACATTCTGACCTCATGCTTGAGAAATTGTCCATTCCCAAATATTCTTACCCTAGAAGTCATGTTGTCACAATACCTATCAATGGGGTACATGTAAAGAATGATCTAGTAGAACTTGGGGCATCCATAAACATCATGACTAAAGAAATAATGCTATTATTAAATTTTGATAGTTTAAGAGAAATCTCCACCATACTACAGTTGGCAGATAGTTCAATAGTTAAACCAACTGGGATGGTTGAAGACATGGTCGTAACCTTGGACTCATGGGAATACCCATCTTAATTTGTGATTCTCTCACTAAAAGTGACCCTATGAGGATATCTTATTATATTGGAAAGACCATGGCTGGCCAAAATAGATGCCTGTATAGCATGCCGCTCAAGGAAAATTACAATATCTGATGGTCTATCCACCAAAAGGATATCACTGTATTCCCCTACTCAGCCCTAGTTAGGTGAGGATGGAGCTCTATGGCCAGATGTAGGTGATAATGAAGAAGAAATAAATTCAGTAAGCCACCTTATGATGATTGAAAAGGATCCTTTTATATATACTCAAGAAGAAGATTACATCTTGAATTTCATTCTTTCCAATGATTATATTGATAAACTACAACTGATTGAATACCTGAATGACTTGAAGATCAGTGATTAGAGATCACCGAGTACTGAAATGATATGTAAGATAATTAAATCAGTCATTATGTTGTCATTGATGTCAACTAGTTTGACAGTACTTATCATGTTAGTTACAAATATCTAAACATCTGTAAAGAGGAGAGAAGAGATGAAGAACTAAGATATCTACATAGAGGAAAATGGATATAACAGATGAGGATAATGAATACTTTGGGTAACTTATTGATGAGTCTACGACTTCATATTATTGACTTGATTATGTTGCATTATGGAGAAGGAAGCAAAATGTACAAGGCAATGTGGTCGGTAAATGAAGCACTTCAGTATACACCAAACCAGTGTAATGTATACTGAGTGACAGTATTAACCGAGCTTGTGTTTGCTGATGCATTTCTTTGTTAACCGACTATGGATGATAGTATTAAATGCTTAAGTTTAGCCGACAAAAACTGATGAGTTGGAAATTGTTATGATTTTGAGATTGAGGATAAAGTTTGTTATAAGATCCATGGATGACAAAATTCAGAGAAGATCTAAAGGATGGAATTGAAACATGTTACTGAAACAACTGCCAAGGAAGGATTAAGAGGCAAAATCTATGAAGGAGATTAAGAGGCAAAATCTGATGGTTGATATGAAAATGATTTATCTATTTATATAAGAGATATGAGTTTCTTTATTGAAACATGCCGAAAGAAAGAAGACTGCAAAGATTTTGTGTGAATATAGTTTCATGCATGCTTGATCAGACTGGTTGAAGGAGAACCAAACTGCAGAATAGTACCGAGTGTTAGAGAGCTATTACCAAGTGAAAGGTTGGCTCTTCACCGAGCTCACTTCAGAAGAGTGAAAATTATTTTGGGTTACCGGTCCCAGGTGGGTTTTCCCTTAACAGGGTTTCCACGTTAAATCAATGTGTTATGTGTTTCTGTGATGATTTCTTTATTTTCATACTTTAAATACTGCATATTTAATTTTATCAGTAATTACTATGAGTTAATTAACTAGTAATCGGTAAAGGCACAAACAGTTTAAGAGTTTTTGTTACCGAGTTGTAAAATTTGTTGAAATTGTTTTTAAAGATACATCTTAAGATTTGGGACTATAAGATAATTGATCTAACTGATTCACTCCCCCTCTCAGTTATTATAACAATTGGTATTAGAGCATTGGTTTTTTGGAACAAAATTTTAAGGACTTCAACAGAAAGATCACAAGATGTATAAGAGGGAGGTGCCAAAGCTAAATAAGGACAACTTTACCATATGGAAAAGTTGAATGAAACTTCATATATATAGAATTAGAGATTCTACCTTACATCTACTAGAAAATGGCTACTTACAACCAATGATTGGACCATTGACTCTTAATCAACTGAAAGATCGACATGAGCACAACATTACTATGATAGAGATTGCTTCTACTCTATCCGATGCTGAATTTGAGGATGTCAAAGATTGCACTGTTGCAAAGGAGATGTGGGATAAACTTGCTCGAGTCTATGGTGGTGATGTTAAAATTAAGAGAGCCAAAGTTGAAAGCCTAAGAGGTAGGTTTGATGATATGAAAATGAAGGAGAAAACATAGTATAGTATACAAACCAAATAAAGGAGGTAGTCAATTCTATCAGAGGATTTGGTGGTGTCATTGATGAAGATATAGTGGTAAGTAAAATTCTAAGAACCTTGTTGCCTACTTATGCAATTAGAATATCTGCTATACATGAAATGAGGTTTGCACCTGACAATAATCTTACTATTGATAGTCTGATTGGTAAGCTAACAACTTTTGAGTTGAAAAATTTTGATAATAGTGTTGTACTGTCTGTTGAGTCTTCTTTCATGTCTTCTCTGAAGATTGGTAAGTCTAGCAGTAGACATAATATAAAGAATGATAGTGATAGCAATACTGATGATGAGCTTGATGAACTTGAAGCTCTTATGGCCTAGAGATTACCTAAAGGTAAAGGTAGATATAAGGGTAAATTACCTTTAGCATGTTTTAACTGTAAATAAGTTGGCCATATTGCTGCTAGATGCCCGAACAGGAAAGATGAAGATAGAAACAAAGATTGATCTGGTGAAGGAAGCTATGGAAGGAGAAATAATAGAAGTTACTGACACTACAATAGAGACAACCAATATCATAGAGATAAGGGAAAAAAGCTATGTTACATTACTAAAGAGAATGATACTAATACTGACACAGATGATGATGTTGAAGTAGTATTTGTTGTGATGAAGGATGATTATGAGGAAGAAGAAAGGTATGTAGAGACATCACTCATTTCTAAAGTTAGTAAAAATGATACTTGGATCATTGATAGTGTTTGTACACATCACATGACTGGTGATAAAGAAAAGTTTGATCATCTTGAGAATTATAATGGAGGATTAGTAAGAATGGGTAATGATACACCATATATGGTTAGAGGAAAATGATCTTTATTGATAAATGATAAAATCAAGTGTGATGATGCTTATTGGGTAAATGGACTAAATTAAAATTTGCTAAGTGTGACATAAATTAACAACTCAGGTCACCGAGTAGCTTTTGAAAGCAAGAAGGTAAAGATATTTGATGAAAGTGGAAAGCTAGTCGGAACATGAGGATAATCTAAAGGTAACTAATTTTATCTTGAAAATGTTGAGACTTCTTGTTTACTGATGAAAAATGAGGATGCATGGTTATGGCATAAAAGGTTATGTCATGTAAATTTTGATAACATGATTAAGATCAGTAGAAAGAAAAAGGTTAGAGGTCCACCTAGCCTAACAAAGCCTGATCATGTTATGTGTCATGAATGTCAAAAAGGAAAAATGACAAAATCTAGTTTTAAAAGTAAAGAATATTCAACAAAATGAATCTTGGAGTTAGTTCACAATGACCTATGTGGTCCCATGAGAACTCAGAGCTACTATCGAGATAGATATTTTATTCTATTTGTTGATGATTACACTAGATTGATGATTGTCATGTTTTTAAAAGAGAAATCTGAGGCATTTAAAATTTTTAAATGGTACAAAGCAAAAGTAGAAAAAGAAACTAGGAAAGAAATGAAATGCTTGAGGTCTGATAGAGGTGGTGAGTTTATTTTTGATGAATTCACTAATTATTGTAATGAGCATGGCATAAAAAATAGGTTTCTGCTCCTAGAACACTGCAATAGAATGGGATTGCTGAAAGGAGAAACAAATCAATTGTTGATTGTGCAAGGACATTGATGTTATAAAAGAATGTTGCACAAGTATACTAGGGAGAGGTAGTTAGCACAATTGTATATGTTCTGAACTAAGTACAATTGAAGAAGGACACAAACAAAACACCCTATGAGTTATGGTTTGGTTACACACCAAGTGTAAGTTACTTCAAAATTCTTGATAGCAAATGTTTTATTTTGAAAGATGATAGGAATGGGAAATTTGACTATAAAGGGGATGAGGGAATATTTCTTGGATATTCTACTAAAAGAAAAGCTTACAAGTGTCTGAATAAGGTTACTAATAAGATGATTGAAAGTGCTAATGTTAGAGTTGATGAATTTGATGATAAAAATGAGGAAGAAAGCAATAAGGAGTCAGAAGACTATGGCAGATTCACTTATGTTGAGCATCTAGAGTACCTATCGAAGCCACAGGCTGAGTTGGATGAGCATCGGGAAAATAACACTAAGGAATAGCAAAGGGAAACTGAGGAACATGAAGAAGCTACTGAGAAAAGAATTGAACCTGAACATAATGAAGAACAAAGGAGAGATCAAGTGTTGGCAAGATTTGTCAGAAGACATCATCCTGAGAACCAAATCATTGGAGAAAAGCAAGCTAGCATGCTGACAAGAAGTAATTTAAGACAAAATACATGCTTATTTTATGAGTTTGGACTAAAAAATGTTAAGGTTGCACTTGAGAATGATGAATGGATAAATGCAATGAATGAAGAAATAGAACAAATTGAGAAAAATAAGACATGGACTTTAGTGCCTAGACCAAAAGATAAGAATGTTATTGGTACTAAATGGATTTTCATAAATAAGCTGAATGAGAATGGAGAGGTTACAAGAAACAAAGCTAGACTAGTTTGCAAGGGATATGAACAGGAAGAAGGCATAGATTATGGTGAAACTTTTTCACTTGTTGCTGGATTGGAAGGAGTTCGCATGTTACTTTCATATGCTACACATAATAAATTTAAAGTCTATCAAATGGATGTTAAGTCTTCTTTTTTGAATGGAATACTAGAAGAGGAGATCTACATAGAACAACCATAAGGGTTAGTTGATCCAAATAAAAAAGACATGGTATGTAGACTACATAAAGCTTTATATGTTTTAAAGAAAGCACCAAGAGCCTGGTATGAATGGTTGCATGCTTATCTTTTAAGTATTGGTTTTGTAAGAACTAGTGAAAACAATAATTTGTATATGAAAGGAGGATCTGATGATACTATTTTGATTGCTGAAATATTTGTGGATGATATAATCTTTGGAGGACAAGATCATATTTGTAAATCATTTGCTGATGAGATGAGAAAAGACTTTGAAATGTCTATGTTTGGAGAGATTAATTTCTTTCTAGGCTTGCAGGTTATTCAGCAGAATGATGGAATTTTCATCACACAATGAAAGTACATAAAGGAAGTATTGAGAACATTTGGCATGGAAGATGCTAAGCCAGTTGGAACACCGATGGTCATAGACTGCAAACTGACTAAAGATGATGAATCTATAGAGGTAAACCAAACATTGTACTGATCTATGATTGGTAAACTGATGTATGTAGTACATAGTAGACTAGATAGTACACATGCATTGGGGATTGTTGCTAGATTTTCTACCAATCCAAAGGATTCACACATGGTTACAGTGAAAAGAATTTTGAGATACCTAAAGAAAATAGAGAAATATGGATTATGGTATCTTAAGGAAGACAAATTTGAACTAAGAGTCTACACCAACATAGATTGGGATGGAAATATAGATGACAGAAAGAGTACAACTAGAGGAGCATTTTTCTTTGGTGAAAGACTTGTTACTTGGACAAGTAAGAAACAACCTTTTATTTTTCAGTCTATTGTCGAAGCAGAGTATGTTGCTGCTGCTACAAACTATTCAAACATTGCTTATATCAAACAAGTGTTGGAAGGGATGAATGAGGTAATCACTGAGTCAGTGATTATATATTGTGACAACACTAGTGCAATAAATATTTCTAAGAATCTTGTACTGCACTCAAAGACCAAGCATATTTCTATTAAGTATCACTACTTAAGAGAAAAAGTACAAGAGAAGCAAGTCAAACTGGAATATTTTACATCAAAGGAGAAACTTTCTGATATTTTTACCAAGCCTCTACTAAAGGAAACTTTTGAATACTTGAGGACTAGACTTGGGGTCCGTCTCCTGTCTACCAGTCACTAATGTTATTTGGAGGTTGCATTAGCCTAATCTTATCAGAAGATCATTCATGTTGATGTAACATAGCTCACACTTTGGATTATGTCTAAGGTTGTGAAAGATTTGAGGAACTAGAACAAAGAATCAACATATCAGTATACCGAGATACATTATCTATACCAAACAACATAGAGTCACTTGGCTATTACAGAGCTGTATGTTTTATGTTTTTCTTTGGCATTATTGTCAAAGGGAGAGATAAAAATATGATAATTAGAGAGATCACATCTATCTAAGGGAGAGATAATCTGAGAAAGTCAGGGAGAGTTTTGAAGATTTGTTGCTGAGAATAGAAGGAATCTGAGAGCTAAAAAGATCAAATCCACATAAAAAGTCTGCACTTGTAATGCTGTCATGTTACACAGTGATTAAACATTTTAAAATATCAAGCTAGGGAGTGCTTACTGAGCTACAACATTTACTTACATAGTTTTAGAATACATGTTTGGTATGTGTATGACATATTTCATATTGCTTGTTTTGCCATCAATGCCAAAGGGAGAGATTGATGAACTACAACTAATTGAATACTTGAATGACTTGAAGATCAGTGATTAGAGATCATCGAGTACTGAAATGATATGTAAGATAATTAAATCAGTCATTATGTTGTCATTGATGTCAACTAGTTTGATAGTACTTATCATGTTAGTTACAAATATCTAAACATCTGTAAAGAGGAGAGAAGACATGAAGAACTGAGATATCTACATAAAGGAAGATGGATATAGTAGGTGAGGATAAGGAATGCTTTGGGTAACTTATTGATGAGTCTATGACTTCATATTGTTGACTTGATTATGTTGCATTATGGAGAAGGAAGAAAAATGTACAAGGCAATGTGGTTGGTAAATGAAGCACTTAAATATACACCAAGCCAGTGTAATGTATACTAAGCGATAGTATTAACCAAGCTTGTGTTCGCTGACACATTTCTTTGTTAACCGACTATGGATGAAAGTATTAAATGCTTAAGTTTAGCCGATAGAAATTGATGAGCTGGAAATTGTTATGATTTTGAGATTGAGGATAAAGTTCGTTATAAGATCCATGATTGACAAAATTTAGAGAAGATCTAAAGGATGGAATTGAAATGTGTTACTGACACAACCGCCAAGGAAGGATTAAGAGGCAAAATCTATAAAGGAGATTAAGTGAAAAAATCTGATGGTTGATATGAAAATGGTTTATTTGTCTATATAAGAGATATGAGTTTCTTTATTGAAACATGTCGGAAGAAAGAAGACTGTAGAGATTTTGTGTGAATACAGTTTCATGCATGCCTGATTAGATTGGTTGAAGGAGAACTGAATTGCAGAATAGTACCGAGCATTAGAGAGCTATTACCAAGTGAAAGGTTGGCTCTTCACCGAACTCACTTTAGAAGAGTGAAAATTATTTTGGGTTACCGGTCCCAGGTGGTTTTTCCCTTAACAGGGTTTTCACATTAAATCATTATGTTATGTGTTTCTATGATGATTTCTTTATTGTCATACTTTACATACTGCATATTTGATTTGATCGGTAATTACTGTGAGTTAATTAACTAGTAATCGGTAAAGGCACATATAGTTTAAGAGTTTTTGTTACCAAGCTGCAAAATTTGTTGAAATTGTTTTTAAAGATACATCTTAAGATTTGGGACTATAGGATAACTAATCTAACCGATTCACCCCCCGTCTTAGTTATTCTAACAGACATACTGAATTCCCAAGTTTGTAATAATGACTGATGTCCCTTAAAAACCATTTTACCACCTCAATCATCATCCAAATTTTTTGTAGCCACATATTATTTACATACATTACTACCACATGAGATTTAGTCAACCAATTTTCCCAAAATAGCCATGATGAAAAAAGATGAGAAAGTAGAGATTACTTTTGGGAAATAGCTAAACATCAACAAGCACCTCACTAGATCACAACAAGATAGCCCACTTACTCTACTGAGGGAAAACCAAAAATAATTTGCATGGGACTATATTGATATGAAAGGATTGGACCCCAAACTCTGTACTCATAGAATATATATAAGTCTAGTTTATAAACTTGTTCAACAATCTCAAAGGAGGATTAACTATGTTCTTAGGGATATTGTCAAAATAGAATTGAAAAAGCTCTTAAACGTTGGCTTTATTTATCCTATTTCTCATAGTCAGTGGGTGTCACCCTTAGTCATAGTGCCTAAAAAAGGAGGAAAATGGAGGGTATGTGCAGAATATAAAGAACTCAACAATGAAACTAAGAAAGATCACTTTACATTGCCCTTCATTGATCAAGTCTTGGATAACCTGGCTAGGAAGAAGTACTTTTCCTTCTTGGATGGATTCAATGGATACAACCAAATAAGGATAGCACTAGAGGATCAAGATAAAACTACTTTCACATGTCCATGGGGAAAATTTTCCTATTCAATCCTTCCATTCAAGCTATGTAATGCACCGACCACATTCCAAAGGGTTATAATTAGTATCTTTTCAGATATCTCCACAGATTACATGGAAATCTACATGGATGATTTTACAGCCTATGGTACCACCTTTGAGGAAACCCAATGCAATTTGGAAAAAGTACTAAAAATATGTCAAGAAGATAACCTATCTTTGAATAGTGATAAGTGTTATATGATGATGATAGAAGGTGTAGTGTTGGGACATTACATTTCCTCACTAGGAATCCAAGTAGATCCATCTAAGGTAGAAGTGATCACTACTCTATCTAGCCCAGAAAAGGAAATGGATGTTAGGAGTTTCCTAGGGCATGTATGGTATTACAAAGGGTTTATTAAGGACTTTAGTCAGATAGTAGCTCCATTATATACCCTCCTTAAGAAGGAAGGAGAGTTCACTTGGACCTCTAAATGTGATAGCTCTTTCCAACAATTGAAAGAAGTCTTAACAAAAGCACCAATATTAAGGGGTCCCAATTGGTCACTACCATTCCACATACATACTAATGCATCTGACTATGCTGTTGGAGTGGTGCTTGGGCAAAAAGAAGTATTCGAGCATGCAAACAATTACATCATAAAGAACCTGCAAGGTGTTGAACTTAATTACAATGTAACATAAAAAGAATTATTGGTAGTTATCTATGCATTAAATAAACTTAGGCACTACATAACTAGGTATGAGATCTTTGTTCACACAGATCATGTAGCCATTAAGTACTTGATGAAAAAACCCTCTATCACAGGAAGGTTAGCTAGATGGTTACTACTTGTGCAAGAATTTGATATCCAAATTATGGATAAGCCAGGAAAAGAAAATGTAGTGGCATATTTTTTGTCTAGATTACAAGTTCTAGATAATCTTGCAGCCATTGGCAACAATTTTCCAAATGAGAATATCTTCTCCATTTCATCCCATTAACCCTAGTATGCTGATACTGCCAATTATTTAGCTACATGAGGACTTCGACCCACTTCTCTCCAAAAGAAAAAAGATTGCTAACTAAAAAGAGTTTTAATTTCTCTTGGATAGTAGGCTGCATATTTTATACAAGATTTGATCAGGTAATGAGAAGATGTGTTAGGGAGGATGAGACATATGATGTACTAAATGATTGTCATGATGTACTAAATGATTGTCATGATGAACCATGTGGTGGGCATTTTTTATCCAAAAGAACAACACTTAAAATCCTCAACACAAGATTCTATTAGCCCACGTTACACAAAGATGTTGCAAGGTATACTAAGAAATGTGATCGCTGTCAATGTATGGGTTGGCCAACTAGATCAAATGAAATTCCATTGTATCCTTAGGTGGTTGTCACCTCTTTTGATAAATGGGGACTTGATTTTGTGGGACCCATTGAACCTTCATCCAATGGAATGTCCTACATACTAGTCTGTACAGATTATGTTACTAAAGGGGTTAAGGCCCGACCTATGAAACATGCCAGGGACAATAAGGTAGCTAAATTCCTATATGAGGTAATCTTTACCTAGTTTGGTGTACCTCAATAAATATATAGTAACAAATTAGGGAGCTCAATTTACTTCTACCTTGATCAATGCATTGGTCAAAGAGTATACTTGTGGTGTGAATTTTGTACCCGATCTGTAGACACAACACTTCAGTAAAACATTAGAGGTTAGTTGAAATCAAAATTGTGCAATAGAATGAAAACTTAACTAACCAGGATATTTACTGCCTTCTAGTAGATGCGAGTATGTATTCTCAGATTGTATCGAGATCAGTGACCTTGATGACACCTAAATGAAGGATTTGAATGCAAAATCTAGATATGAAATGAATGCAAATTAATCTATATTTTTGGGTTTTTCTATGCAATAAGAATGAGAAATATGATATGAATCTATTCTAGAATGAAAAACTAATATGCAATACAATTAATCTAACAATGATATGCTAAAATATGAATGATCTCACAAAGTTGTTTGATTCACAAAAGAAGCTCCAATTCCTCAGACACCAATTCGCTAGCATAAGTTTGCACAATTATGAGGTTTTGTGGATGGATTCTGTGGATGGATTGATAATGAAGAGCTGAAGCCTTAATTTATAAAAATTTAGGGCTTTGGAGGTGCATGAAAGAAAGCCATAAATCACTCAAATAACTCATGTTGATTTTTGAGTTAACAAGAAATTAAGAATAAATAATTCATAAAATCATGTAAAAGCAATTTTTATCTCAAAATAGAGCTTTAGTTTTTTTTGATAATTCATAGTTGTCCGCTTTTCTTGATTGTGCATGATTTATTTATGAATTGATTTAATAATAAAGTGATTTATTTCCAACTTAACTGATTTTAAAATTAAAACAATTGATTTATGGGTTAATCAATCATTTTTCAAACTTTTATTCAAAAATAATATTATTAAAAATTGACAACTTGCTTTAATTAATTAAATAAGAATTTAATCAATTATTCATAAGATTTTGGATTTATTGTCAAAATTAAATAATACAATTTAGGAATAAATAGAATTAACTTCAATTAAATAATTAAGTGGCAGAATTAAATCTAATTAATTAAATATTGAGAATATTCAATTAATCAAACTTTAGGATAAATAGGATTTATTGCCAAATATTACTAGGAATATTCCCTGATGTATAATTTATGATAATCAATTAGGATTTGATGATGTGTAGATGTGCCTTAGGTTAGGACTTCGATGTCGATTTCATTCGATTTGATGATGTAGGAGGTTAATGAACCTATAGCCCATTTTTGGGGTATTACATTTTGCCCCTCTTTGAATTACTGTGCGAAGCACAGTTCAAAGACAGTCTGTGTATGATGTTGAAACTGATATTTGAATTTGAAATTGATATGAGACAGAAACTGATTGAAATTGATATGAAGATAATAAGTCCTGGATGACCAAAGATAATGTTAACTCTAACATTAATGAACTGATGATTGAGAAAAAGTGTCAAAACACCTGATTCTGAACCTTATGATTGTGAAGAAGTGAGTGACCGATTCCAGACCTGATTGTCGATAAGAATCACATTGGTATCACATCTAAACCCTTCAGTTTATGAAGAACCAAGGAAATAACACCATTGAATCGATAGTTACAAAAACTGATACAATTTACAAGATTAAGAGAATACCAGATTGATATGAATCTTGATGAATCTGATATGCCCTGAGTGATGATTGATTTTCCCTAAGTGATGAGGTCTTTTTGATGAATCAACAACTAGACATGGTTGTTGTCTTGATTACTGAGGAAAGATATGGTTTCAGATTTAGATTACAGACTTTGAATGATATGCAATACCATGCCCCCTTGGGGATTAAAATTGAAATCTGACAAGAAAAGTCAGCGTTGATAGTTTAGAAGCATGTTAATTGATTTGAGAAGTGGTTGTACATGTTCGAGAATGCATTCTACATCGTTGAGAGGTCTTGGAGACCAAGTTTGACTAGGTGAAACCATGAGTTGACCATGGTTAATCAAGTTAATATTTTGATAGTTTGATGTAAGATAATCAGTTAAGTTGAATGCTGGATTCTTGTGATGATTGAAAGGTCGATTATGCAAGTAGTTAATAATATGAATGATCTTAGATTTCAATTTTGATCCCCAAAAAGGATTCTACTTGCTATTTCATTGGATGGACCTTCGTGTAAGATTCAACTCTTGTTAGATTTGAAGAGACAAGTGGAGAATTGTTTAAGCATTGAAGTTCGTTTAGCCATTGTGAGATCATGCAACATGCAACATGCAAAATGCAAAATGCAAAGAAACATGCAATATGAAATGCAACCTAAGACCTAGGACCTAGTCACTGATCATGTGTTGGTCATTCTCATCATTGATTTTTTAGGTAATCTGATAAATCAATACAATGCCCACTAGTTATGAAATCATAGACATGAATATCGATTTGTATGCACAAGAATCAATACAACACCCACTGATCAAACAACCATAGATATATGAATATTGATTTTATTTTTAGAATGTTGGATTAGATATAAGCACGAGGGCACAAACGCTAGGATGACCAAAATATCATGTCCATTTTGATATAGCAATTTGTATAAGCATCATAATATAAATGTCGTGATGACCTGAATACGCCTTGCATACAAACACATCAAGCAGTCAAGAGATCATTCTAAATCCAGTGTGAATTACCCATAGTGACCCTTTATCGTTCACATCCTTAGGTAAGATCGCATTTCACAATAGGAGAAAGAACTCACTCAAAAAGATAATAGTTAGATCAAACTTCCTTAAATTTTTTGGGTATCAATGGTCGAGGTATGCATGGCCATCCAATTCAAGATAGAGGCTCTTACAGTCGGACACCATTTCAATCCAAAATTTCCAAAGTTGTTAGATTTTCACATACAAGCAAAAGATAAAGAAAAGATTATGCCCCTAGTTATCACTCTCTAAATCTTGTAAAGGACATCATCGAAGAGCTTGTGGGAACACAATAATGAAAAAATCTCAATGTGAATCAGTAAGCATACAAGGAGATAAAAGCATGTAAAAGCATAGATTGTTTTTAGTTTGTGTTTGATGTTTGATTGCGTTGTTGTAGATGCAAAATCCTTTCTAGAGACAAGACAGACTGACGGACTCAGATGAAGTTTCAAAGGACTCTGACTGGATATGATACGTCTCAGATACATTGGAGGCCATAGGATATGACTTTGATTGCCCCCAAGTTTGAAACATTGATAAGGTACAGATGCTTGAGCTGATTGGTGTACAGACTGACTTATTGAAAAACCAACTGGGAGATATGTACAAACTAAAGCAAGACTGAAAGCCAAGAAAGACCAAGATTGCGCTGATAGATGGAGCATTTTGAAACAAGTGGCACCCGTTTGCTGGGTTTTCACCATCTTGGCAGAGATTCTATTTTTACTACCAAGGCGCCTGTTTCCAGGTTTTCACCAAGGCACTTTTTCTTTTTCTCATTTTTTTTGTACTTTTGATTTTTTCAATTTTTTTGTACTTTTGATATTTTTTACTTTTTTTGTGAATCATCAAGGCGCCCATTGCTAGGTTTTCACCAAGATGTTCATTTTTTCAAGATTTTTTCAGATTTTTAAGATTTTTTCAAGACATTTTACCATAGATTGAATGCCTTAGGCGTAGAATTTCTTCAGATGGAGAATGTTGATTGGTTCTCAGAGCTGTTCTCCTTTAGTTGTTGAGAGTTGATAGGCACCAGAGCCAAAAGTCACAGTGATTACAAAGGGACCTAGCCAGTTGGGTTCAAACTTTCCCTTGCATTCTCTATGTGATTGATTTTTTAGGGTTCTCTCTCAAGACTAAATCGCCAACCTAAAATTCTCTGTGTCTGACTTTCTTGTTGTAGCCTCTAGACATTCTCTTCTGATATACTCTAAGATGATCATACACTGCTTGTCTGTGCTTATCTAGTAATTCAAGTTCTTGCAACCTAGACACTCTGTAGTCATCATCAGTTACTAGACCATACATTCTGATTCTTAGTGATGAGATTTCAACCTTAATAGGCAGTACCATTTTAGACCCATAAACTAAAGTGAATGGAGTAGCCCCAATGGGTGTTCTGATACTGGTTCTGATACTTGGTTCTGATACTGGTTCTAATACTAGTTCTGATACTTGTTTTGATACTTGGTATACTTGATAGCATCTTTTTCCATTGCAAACTCCCAAGCAAGATCATATCGTGTAGTCCCAATGTCTAGCAAGGTGGAGAACAAGAGGGATTAGCAAGCTAGTGGAAGAGATGGAAGACAAGAGAGTGAAGGAGAATGAAGGGAATAAATCCTCAAGGGAAAACTCCTCAAGAATACTCAAGCTAGGGAAAAATTGTCATGTAAAAGCACTTTTGGACAAGCAATGAAAGGCCAACATAGGATAAATCACAAAAGGGTAATGCCAAAGAAGGAAAGGATGTAGTCCAAAGGAGTAGACATGTCAAGAGGCTTCATAGCACCGTGTTTTACTCTTTATTTATTAGATCAAGACCAAAAGGGAAAAGGATAGCGAAAGGCTAGAATGAATGGAGGAAAATAAATATGAAGGCTAAACATGAAAGGAATGAAAGCAAGATCATCGTAAAATAGCTCACAAGATAGCCAAATGTTCATGTATAGATCAACATTGTCAAGATCAAAGAGAGAAGATGGAATGGATGAAATATGTAGAAGAACTACACATGATGCCTGATTGCTAGGTTTTCATCACAGTACTTATCCAAGGTGCCACAAGGGAGTGGTTTTCACCATAGGATGAATTTATTTGTCTTTACTTTTGCTACCAAGGTGCCTGTTTCCAGGTTTTCACCAAGGCACATTTTCAATTTTTTTTTTGGAAGAAGGCAAGATTTTTAGATAATGCTCCTTGAAAGGATAAACCATGATATGCAAAGGATTCAAAATGATATGCTCAAAGATGCTGATAGGGAAAGGGAGATGGAAGAGAAAAATGGAGGATAAGGTTTTATGTAAAGTGAGTGAGGTTGGAAGATAGGAGGAATAGGCAAATGAGGAAAAATGATAGAAGGTAGAAGGATAATGAATGGAAGGATTGTGGAAGGGTAGATGGAAAGGAAGGCAAGATCAACATCAACACACACCTTGAAGGGTGGCGAGAGGATGGAGGAAACGTGAATGAAGGAATACATGAAGGAATATGGTGAATAGATAGTAGAGATTGTGGTTTAGGCGCATGGAATGGAAGAATGTTTTTGGAAGAAGATGAAGTGGAAGCCTTTGGAAGCTTGAATGTCAAATTCACTTTTTGCTCAACACCAAACTCTTTCAAGAGAGACTTTGGAATCCATATAGTCGTAGGCTTTTCATTTCCTTTTGATGATCTAGAGAGAATATCTTTAATGATGGATTTTGGAACCCATACTTGTCTTGTAGTTTTTTTCTTAGATATGTCTTTTGATTTTATGCCTCCATGTCGATTAGAGGAGACATGGTGATCTTCATTTTTTGATGGATTCTTGTATTGCTTCTTTTTCTTGTATTGAACATTCAAGTTACTTCCAAAAGACTTGGGACTTGTGGAAGAAGGAGGATATGACTGATTTAGATGGGTGGGTGGATGAAAATGATTTAAGGGTATGCATCTATGTTGATCTTGAGGAAAGATAGGAGATGGAGGTATGTAAGGACCTAAGATGGATGGTGAATTAGAAGAGTTAGGAGGGGAAAGTGAAGGGACATAAGGACCCAAGATGGAAGGCAGACGTGAAGCCCTTAGTAGTGGTGGAAGAGGTCCAAGGATGGAAGTGGAAGACGCAAAAGGATAATCAATAAGTTCATCAACATTTATATGACAACCAAGGAAATCAACATCTTTAGAGTGAGCATTAGGATTTTCAATAGAATCATGGACATCTTGAATATGAGAACCTTCTTTGATAGGATTGTTCAAAGCTTGCAAAGACTTGGGAAGAGTAGAAAGTGGAAATAAACATGGAGTGGTAGAATAAGAAGATGAAAGACTTTGATCTTGACAAGGATCTTTGGATAGCATAAGCGCATAATTTTTCTCTTGATTTTCAATAGGCTTAACATTGGAAGTAACAACACCATTTTTACCAACCTTAATGGAAGTATCATCTTTGGAAAGCACAAGTGTAGTAAGGTTATTTTGATTGTCAATAAGCTCAACAATGTAAGTAGTAGCTTGATCTTGCTTAGGAGAAGACTTAAGACATGGTGGAATGAATGAGAAAGGGGATGCGGGATCAAAAGAACCATGGAATGGATAAGAGACATCATGAAAAGGAGTGGATGACATGGAGGGTTCTTGATCTTGATCTTTCTTTATGTTATTTTCTTTATCATTTTTAGAGTCCTCTTGACATGGAGCCACTTCTAAGGACAAGGAAGCATGTTTGGATTGTATGGAAGACTTGGGAAGAGATGGGGAAGGACTAGTTGAAGTGGGAATTATAGCATATAAAGGCTTAGGCTCTTTAGGTTTAGCATTATTGAAAGTATTTGTAGCCAAGTGAAGGTTAGCTTGAGTATCTTTAAGAGGTATCCCTTGAGGATAACTATAGGAAACCGCATGAAAAGTATTAGGACCTTTGGTGGATGAAGGACTTGTGAAAGATTTGAAAGACTTAGCAAATTTAGGAGATGTATGGGCATTAGAGGAAGTAGGGGATGGAAGGGAACCATCAGACAACAAAGGTTTAGCATTAACATGATCTTTCTTGAGAGTATAATCTTTATTTTCAGCATGAGAGTTCTTAGAGGAGAGATCCTTATAGTATTGATGTTTATAGTCAGTGCGGAAAGTTTTCTATTCTTCTAGTGAAATAGATGGATCATCTAGGTATTGTGCACAAAGATCATCAAAGTCTCTTTCAAAATTAGAATCATATGGATCACCATCATGATCTTTCCAATGTGATGTCCCATTTCCAATAAGCATGAGCACATGACGAGGAGGACTCTTAGGAACATAGGGTTCATAGGTATCATTATATTGTCCATCATCATAGTCATCATATTCTTCAAAGATGGGTGTGTCACTCTCAGTGGAAGAGGTATCAAAAGGATTATCACGTTGCTCATATTTTATTTGAGGGCATGGTGACATGTACAAGTCTTTATCAAATGGAAAAGGGCATAGAGCTTCCATGGAGAACTCTTTAGGTTCCTTTTCTTTCTCAAGTTTGTTAAGTTTGACTTGCATAGCGTGCATCTATTTCATCATAGCAGTGATTAGAGTTTCTTCCTCATGTGTACTGATTCTTTGAGACATGTTAGGAGTTTTAGGACTCCTTGGAATAGATTGATGTAGAGTTTGTTGATTGACTCCTTGAATTGATGGAGGAGGAGGGATCAAGCATGGAAGTGACAAAAGAGATGAATATAAGAAAAAAAGACTAGATAATAAGAGGAAAAGAATGAAGAAGACGTGAAGAGTTTTGGAAGAAGAGAAAGGATGAAATGGGAGACTAGGAAGACATGAGAGATGTGGAAGAAAAAAGACCAAGAGTCATTTTGTGCAAATTGATACCATTTAAGTTCATTTGGATGTTGAGCAACATGTCATAGCACCTAAGATTTGACCCAGACTGACCAAGGATGACTAGAAATGACAAGAATCAGTTCGCTATTTTGACATAATTTGGGAGTAGGCTGTAAAAATTGGATTTCTGACAAATTTGACCAATCTCTGACAACTTTGACTTTGGCTTTGAGATGAGTTTTGAAATTTTAAGATGACTTTTGACACCAAAAAGGATTTTTGCTTCAGATTTGCAATTTTTCAATTTTTCAGTATTAGTTTGTTTGCAAATTTTTCTGTCTATTTTTTTGAAGATCTGTGTAAAAGTTTGTCTCAAGTAACAATGTAGATATCAAGCATGCAGAATAGAAAGCAAGGGAAGCAAGCAATCATCTAAAAATAATGAACAAGGGCAAAAGAAACCTTGCGCATGAACAAGAAATAGTGACTGAATGTGCTAATCCCTAGAAATACTACTTGTATATGTTCCAAAAAGTTTTTCAATAATGCACATATTCCTAGAAAATGAAAATTTGGCCTCACTAGGGTTTTTAGTAATGGTTTGACTTTGCAAATTTTATGATCCAAGAGGGTGAACTCCAATCTAGGTGCACTGAGGTTTTGACACAGTCTGAGAACTTAATCTTCAGGATCTACTAAGGAGATCTGATAGCCCAACAAGAGACCACACCTGTGGAGATTTCTTCCAATAGGACATTTATATAGCAGTTGTCACTACCACGGTGAAAATGGCTATTACCGCTTGAGGTTCCGTTAACGTGGTTGACCCAATTAAGAGAATGTCCACTATGGTTAACCCTCTCTAAAGGTGACTCACAAGATATACCACATGGAGACTGGTTCCAGATTCAAGGATTTGGGTTTCTGGTACTATCCAAAAAAGAAGTAGAGCATAATCCCTTAGCCTTTTCACTTTTAACCCAAACAAAGCAGATAGATTAATCCAACACGCTAAGACCAAGATTATCTCACAAAGATCTATGACGTAAACCCCTTATGATCTATCAACCTCTCCAGAGAGAGAATGCCTCGATCAAAAGTTGAAGACACATAGATCTAGTGGAACGTGAGACTCTCTCAATATCCTCCCTACCTACAAGGGTTCCTTCGTTGAGAAGAGTTTCGCTGGAAAATCACTCTCTCAAGAGCCACAAATAGTGTTCATAGGGCCTATTTACTATGTGTAACAAAGATGCTGAAAGCAAATCTATGTTCATTTTTTTAGAGCCCAAAATGAAGTCTGTGATATGAAAGCAAGAAAAGTCACACAAGCTTGACACAAGAGAGTTTGTTTTATGTCCCAAAATGAAGTGTTATCAGATGTAATAGAATACCTGAGTTCCTCACAATGTGCTTAGTAGATTTTACCTATTTTAGCAATTTTTGTTGAGCTTTTCCATGCAAGCAAGCCACGAACTCTCCAACAAGCCAACAAGCAAACAAGCAAACAAGCAAACAAGCAAACAAGATATGCAAGGTATATTCAACTTATGCAAACCCTAGGGTTAGATCTAAAAACCAATTGTTAGGAGAAATAATAACCAACAAATAATCCAAATGACAACTCATATCATGCATGGAATCATATGAAAAATAAGTGCATACCCATCACAATTTTTTTATTTTTTTTTGTTGCATTTGACCTAGTCAACAAGATCTAATTTTTTTGATATGATTTCGGCCACAAAAACAAAAATGCAAAATAGAGACCCAAACTAAAAAATAGAGAGCTTTCCAAAAATGTAAATTTTTTTTAAAAATCTCTTCATTTGTGCCCTAGAGACCTATTTTACCAAAATAGACCAGTTTTTGTAAATTGAGTATTTGAGCTATTATATTGCATCCAAATTTAAAACAAAAAGAATGGAACACCTATATAATTTGAAGAGCTTTCCGAAAATGTAGAAATTTTCAAAAAATATGATGATTTGCACTGAAAATGAATTATTTATGAAAAATAAAAAAAATTTATTAAAAATTCAAAACATCTTAGAAAATTCTAAATTTTTTATCAAAGCTTCCTTGATATGTCTCCAACCTAAAAAAAATATTTTAGAGCAAAAATCCAAGCTGTTTGGGAGATAAAATTAAATCTTTGAAAATTTAGGGTTTTAGTATCCAAGTAAATCTGCACAAGGGAGTTAGCTCCAAAGAAATAACCAAAACCAGCATGTAAAGGTGGGTTGCCCCACGGTGGGTGCCAAAAATGTGGTGTGAATTTTGTACCTGATTTGTAGACACAACACTTCAGTAAAACATTAGAGGTTAGTTGAAATCAAAATTGTGTAATAGAATGAAAACTTAACTAACCAGGCAATTTACTGCCTTCTAGTAGATGTGAGTATGTATTCTTAGATTGTACCAAGATCAGTGACCTTGATGACACCTAAATGAAGGATTTGAATGCAAAATCTAGATATGGAATGAATGCAAATTAATCTATATTTTTAGGTTTTTCTGTGCAATAAGAATGAGAAATCTGATATGAATCTATTCTAGAATGGAAAACTGATATGCAATATAATTAATCTAACAATGATATGCTAAAATATGAATGATCTCACAAAGTTGTTTGATTCGCAAAAGAAGCTCCAATTCCTCAGACACCAATTCGCTAGCATAAGTTTGCACAATTATGAGGTTCTGTGGATGGATTGATAATGAAGAGCTGAAGCCTTAATTTATAAAAATCTAGGGCTTTGGAGGTGCATGAAAGAAATCCATAAATCACTCAAATAACTCAGGTTGATTTTTGAGTTAACAAGAAATTAAGAATAAATAATTCATAAAATCATGTAAAAGCAGTTTTTATCTCAAAATAGAGCTTTAGTTTTTTTTGATAATTGATAGTTGTCTACTTTTCTTGATTGTGCATGATTTATTTATGAATTGATTTAATAATAAAGTGATTTATTTCCAACTTAACTGATTTTAAAATTAAAACAATTGATTTATGGGTTAATTAATCATTTTTTAAACTTTTATTCAAAAACAATATTATTAAAAATTGACAACTTCCTTTAATTAATTAAATAAGAATTTAATCAATTATTCATAGGATTTTGGATTTATTGTCAAAATTAAATAATACAATTTAGGAATAAATAGAATTAACTTCAATTAAACAATTAAGTGGCAGAATTAAATCTAATTAATTAAATATTGAGAATATTCAATTAATCAAACTTTAGGATAAATAAGATTTATCGCCAAATATTACCAAGAATATTCCTTGATGCAGAATTTATGATAATCAATTAGGATTTGATGATGTGTAGATGTGCCTTAGGTTAGGACTTTGATGTCGATTTCATTCGATTTGATGATGTAGGAGGTTAATGAGCCTATAGCCCATTTTTGGGGTATTACAATACCATCCAACATGGAAAATCCTCACCCTATCATCCACATGCCAACATGTAGGCATAAATAAGAAATAGAAAAATTGAGTCAATACTCATAAAAACAATAGAAATTCACAAAAAAGATTGGGCATTTAGGCTTCTTGAAGCCATTTGGGCATATAGAACAACATGGAGAACAACCACAAGGTTCACACCATTTGAGTTGGTTTATGGAAAAACTATTTAATGCTTATTGAGTTTGAGCATAAAACCCTACTTACAACACTTTAATTAAACATTAATCTATACCAAGACCATAGGGATCAGATACTACAACTAAATGGATCAGATGAGTATCAAAAATCTTCTTTGCACAACATCGAAATAATTCAAAACTAGCACAAAAAGTGGCATGGCAAGTTCATTAAAGACAAAAAGTTCAAGGTCGGTGATTGGGCACTTCTTTATGACTCACTTTACCACAATACACTAGAGAAATTTCAAACAAGGTGTCTTGGTCCGTATGAGGTAGTCACCATATTTGACAACAGAGTTGTGCAACTTTCAATCATCGATCCTGTTTGATTCAAGTTACTTGTCACTGATCATAGGATAAAGTTGTATCAAAAAACACAAAGTCAGGAAGAGTTCCTACAACAATTCCAACTAGTTGAGTCACACACATCTCCTACAACGAAAGTCACAGGACCAAATGTTTAATTCCCACCAGCTTTGTGATTGATTTCCTGATCACTCATAATAAAATCTTTCACATCATGTGAGAGACCTTTCTTCATCATACTCAACCATTACACCTTATCTCTCTCCATCCATTCCGTGCCACCAACCTTCAAATTTGCACATGTATCTACAACATCTTTATGATTTCTTTGCTCATCCGTGGTAAGTAATCCTCCTCCAATTTATTACATTTGTTATTGTTAGGAATGAATGCTAAATGTTTGGTAGCCATTCTGTAGTTGTTGTTGCATTCATGACTATGATTGTCATTGATGTCAACACCGTGATCTTCAGAAGACTTGCAGAGAAGAAGACAGAGTTTGAATTAGCACACGTGGGTTATTGTAGTTGGAGCTATGTGATGTTGAGGATATACTATTTGATATGTTATATGTCTATGGTTAAGAGCGCAGACAGTAATTCTTTTATTCATGGAAGTTATGAGCTTTTTGGTGGAAGCAGTATTCAGGCAGTGTTCTTGAGTAGTGGTTTGTGAAAATCGGATGATATCTCCTAATTGGGATGGAATCTGGTTTTGCACAGTTAAAGGGAAGTTGAAGACACATTGATAGTGATGTGGATGATAGCACAAACTTTGAGGTCGCACAAATGAAGATTTATTGTATTTGGAAGCCGAAAGTTTTGTGTAATTTTAATGTAGAGTGTGGAAAATTTTATTTTGTAATTGTATGTCGACTCATTTGTAATTATTTGAGTGTGGTATAAAGGAAGGAATGTGTTTCCTTGTTGTTATGTAGAAGAGGATAGTAGTGTATGAATACAAAGTGAAGAAAATAGCTAAATGTGAAAGCGAATTGGGAAGGAAGACATGCGAAGTATAGAAATTTGAAATTGAGATCTAGTGTAACAGTGAGTGTGGTTTGGCATAGTCAAAGAAGAGGTAACATATTATTCTATTGAGTAATACAAATATTATTTGGACAGTGTGTTCAGTGATCTTACCCTGAAGCTATTTGGGCAGTGGGTCCTTCTGTCTTCCATAACTTTTAACAGGGTTAGAATCTTTTAACATGGATTCAAAATCTCCTAACAGGGATTCATATATACTGAATGTATTTCATAAGACTCCTAACAGAGTCCATTCTTTCACAAGGAATATTTATATTAGTGCATCTTTTGTGGGCATCATTCCCACCGGGGTTTACTCTTTGATCAAGAGGTTCCCTAGTCAACATATCTTGTGTTCTTGTGTTATTGTGTATGAATATCTTTCTATGGTTGGTAATTATATTGCTTACATGGTTTAATGCTTTTGAAGTTGATAAAAGTTATAATTATCTGATAACTAATTCACCCCCCCCTCTTAGTTATCTTGGTGGACTTTACTTTCTAACAATTGGTATTAGAGTGGGAGGTCCTTGAAAAATAAGTTTAACAACTTAAGGAGATCCATGGCAAATTTTAGGAAAGAAAGCCCTAAGTTTGATGGAGTAAATTTTGACAATTGGAAAGAAAAGATGAAGACACACCTACTGTGTTTAGGACCAAGTTATTGGTTGATTACAAAGAAGTATAAGACTATCATTGAAGAGGACAATCTTGAAATATATACTACTGATGAGAGAGATCTATTCATGTGTAACATACTTGTAAGAGAAGCACTTTTGACAACCCTTCTAGAGAATGAGTACAGTCAGGTAAAATGTTTGAAAAAATTTCATGAAATTTGGAAAGCTTTACACTCTAGTTTTGAAGGTGATGAACATGCAAAAAGAGTTAGATTACATAATTGGATATGTGCATTTGAAGATATAAGAATGTTGGAAGATGAATATGTTAGAAGCTATATTGGTATAATTTCATAAATTATTACAGGTATAAAATCTTGTGGAGGAACAAAGACAGAGAATGAAGTGATATGGAAAATTTTGAGGACATTGAATCTTGTATTTAAGCAGAAAACATAGATGATTGAACAAGTTATACCTTGTACTACAAACTTTACAAGAGAGACTCTTCTTGGAAGATTGGAAGCAGTAGAGATGAACCTGAGGTTATCAGGGGACTTACCTAGAATGGAGACAACATTCAGTGCTCTTAGTATTCACCCTACTTTGTTAAGAAGCATCAGTGTGAGCGGAGATTATGTTGGCAGCAACAGAACTAGAAATGAAGAAGACAAGAAGATTGAAGAAGGTATTGCCTTGCTTGTGAAGAGAGAACCAGACGGTAAGAAAATTTTTAAATGTTGGACTTGTCAAGAATATGGTCATTTTGCATCTAAATGTCCTAAGAGAGTTAAAAAGTACAGAAACAATTTCAAACCTAGAAGATCTAAGGAATGTTATTATGCTAATGATGAAAATCTTGAAGCTAGTATAGAGAGAACTTTAAGTGAAAGTGATAATGAGAATAATGATGACATATGATTTGTAGCAATTAAAGAAGAAAATTCTGAAACTGATGTTAAGGAAGAAAAAGCCTTAGTTTCTCAAGTTGAAAAGAAAGCTGATTGGATTATAGACAGTGGTTGTTCACATCATATGACTGGAGACATGAAAAAGTTCATAAAGTTTAATGAATATGATGGAGGAGTTGTTAGAGTTGGAAATGATGCACCTTGTTTGATTAAAGGTATAGGATCTGTTACTCTTGATGGAAATACTAATACTGATGATGTCTATTTTGTGGATGGATTGAAACATAATCTTTTGAGTGTTGGACAATTAGTTGATAAGGGATATCAAGTTTGGTTTACTAAGAAAACTTGTGTGATAAAGGATAAAGATGGAAATCTGATTGGAACTAGATCTTGAACCAGAGGTAATGTATTTCAGTTGAATCCTACTAAGACGACATGTTTGATTACTAAAATTGATGACAGTTGGTTATGGTATAAATTTTTTTGTCATATAAACTTTGACAACATTGTGAAAGTAAGTACTACACTTGCAGTAAGAGATTTGCCTAAAATTATGAAGCCTACTAACATGATTTGCAAAGAATGTGTGATGGCTAAACAAAAGATAAGTTCTTTTCCCAGTAAGAAGTTTACATCTGTAGAAAAGCTGGAAATTGTTCATACAGATTTGAGCGGTCCTACCAGGACTAGAGGATTCTATCGAGAAAGGTATTTTATGATTCTGGTTGATGATTTTACAAGAATGACGTGGATTGCATTTCTTAAAGAAAAATCTGAAGCATTTGATAAGTTTAAGATTGTTAAGAATAAAGTTGAGAGTGAATCTGGAATAAAGATTAAATGTTTGAGATCTGATAGAGGTGGAGAATTTACTTCTAGAGAGTTTAACACCTTTTGTGAAGAAAATGGCATTAAGAGACAGTTCTCAGCCCCTAGAACACCTGAACAAAATGGTATTGTAGAAAGAAGGAACAGATCGGTGACTAAAGCAGCAAGAGCTATGTTATTTGAGAATGATTTGGTGAAGATATTCTGGAGAGAAGTAGTGAAAAAAATAGTGTATACAATGAACATAGTACAAATCAGAGCAGACACCGACAAGACACCATATGAATTATGGTTTGGACATGCACCCTCAATTAAGTATTTTAGAATTTTTGGAAGCAAATGTTATATAAAAAGAGATGATGATATTGGAAAGTTTGATCCTAGAAGTGATGAAAGTATATTTCTTGGATATTCTTTGAAAAGAAAAGCTTATAGATGTTACAATAAAAGAACTAAGACTATTGTTGAAAGCACAAATGTTAAAATTGATGAAAAGTTCAAAATTCAGGAAAGAATGCTTGATTATGAATCAGATGAAGAAGCTCATCCTAAACCTAACACTGGATCTACTGAATTATTTTATGAAACTGACAGTGATTTGTTGAATGAAAGCCACAATGAAGTCATTGAAGAGCCTACACCTGAAGTGATCTCTGAGACAGTGACACCTAGCAAGAGTTTGTTAAGAAATCATCCTATTGGACAAATTATTGGAAGCATCAAAAGAGGAGTTCTAACTTGGAATAAGGTACAAAAACAATTATGTTTGATTTCTCAAATTGAACCTAAAACTACTAGTGAAGCTTGTGAAGATGAAAGTTGGACTAATGCTATGAAAGAAGAACTAGATTAGATTGAAAAAAACAAGACATGGGAATTGGTCCCTAGACCTAAAGACAAGAATGTTATTGGAACTAAATGGGTATACAGAAACAAGATGAATGAACAAGGAGAAGTAGTAAGAAACAAAGAAAGATTGGTATGTAAGGGATACTCACAACAAGAAGGAATTGACTATGAAGAAAACTTTGCACCTGTTGCAAGAATTGAAGCAGTAAGAATGTTTTTAGCCTATGCAACTTACAAGAAATTCAAAGTATATCAGATGGATGTGAATTCAACATTTTTGAATGGAGAATTGGAAGAAGTCTACATTGAGCAGCCTGAAGGTTTTCCTTTGACTCAAGAAGGAGACATGGTATGTTTAGTAAAGAAGGCTTTATATGGACTATAACAAGCACCTAGAACTTGGTATGCAAGATTGGACAAGTATTTGTTAAAGTTGAGATTTACAAAAGGAACAATTGATAGCAATCTATACACAAAAGAGATTGAAAATAGTTTGTTGGTTATAGTTATTTTCATTGATGAAATTATTTTTGGAGGAGAAGATGAAGCTAGTGACAAATTTGCTGATGAAATGAAGACTGAATTTGAAATGAGTATGATTGGTGAAATGAAATACTTTTTGGGATTATAGATAACACAAAATAATGATGGTATCTTTGTAAGTCAGACAAAGTACCTGAATGACTTGTTAAAAAGATTTGGAATGGAGAATTGTAAACCAGTTGGAACACCTATGGTAACTAGACATAAGTTATCTAGCACAGATGAGACTCTTGCAGTGGAACAGAAGAATTATAGATCTATGATTGGGGCACTGTAGTATTTGACACATAAAAGACCTGATATAGCACATTCAGTTGGAATTGTAGTAAGATTTCAAGCTAAACCTAGAGAATCACATTATGCAACATTAAAAAGGATACTGAGATATTTAAGAGGCACAATAGACTATGGATTGTGGTATGAAAAATCTGATGATTTTACCCTATGTGCATATACAGATGCTGATTGGGGAGGCAGTGTTGATGATAAGAAAAGCACCAGTAGTGGAGCATTTTTCCTTGGAGGAAGATTGGTTTCTTGGCCAAGCAAGAAGTAGAATTGTATCTCACAAAGCACAACAGAAGTAGAATATGTAGTAGCAGCAAACAATTGTAATCAAATAATTTGGATAAAGCAAATGTTGAAGGATATTGGAATAAAGTTTGTTGAAACTATTGTCATACATTGTGACAACACCAACACAGTTAGTATGTCTAAGAATCCTGTATTACATTCTAAGACAAAGCATATAGAGATCAAGTATCATGTTGTAAGAGAGAAAGTTGCTGAGAAAGAAGTCAGACTTGAGTACATAAGTACAAAGGAGTAGATAGTAGATATATTTACAAAGCCTTTGCCTAAGGATACATTTGAGTATCTGAGAGGTATGCTTGGGGTTATGCCCTAGCCTACTTTTGAGAAGTGATGCAGTTGGTTGCATCCGTCTAGTGGTATATGAGCCTTATCTTTCTTTTGGACTGGATGTTGGTACTTCCTCTATGGGGGAGTATGTGTATCTGAGCTGAGTCATGAGGACTCTAGTGAATGCATTTTCTGAATAGTGTCTTTTGACATTGGAGTTGTTGTTGACATAGTGATGAAATTTCTATCATTGATGTCAATGGGGGAGAAGTGTACATGAAAAAACTATTTGTACTATCTGAATAGGAAAATGAAGCAAGATTTGATTGATGAAGAGGATTTGAAGCAACAGTGTTGCAGTATTGGATTTTTGGAACATTGGATATTTTTTCATCTATGTTTCCATCAATGCCAATGGGGGAGATTGTTAGGAATGAATACTAAATTTTTGGTAGCCATTCTATAGTAGTTGTTGTTGCATTCATGACTATGATTATCATTGATGTCAACACAGTGATCTTCTGAAGACTTGCAGAGAAGTAGATAGAGTTTAAATTAGCGCATGTGGGTTATTGTAGTTGGAGCTATGTGATGTTGAGGATATACTCTTTGATATGTTATATGTCTATGGTTAAAAGTGCAGATAGTAATTCTTTTATTCATGGAAGTTATGGGCATTTTGGTGGAAGCAATATTTAGGCAGTGTTCCTGAGTAGCGGTTTGTGGAAATCAGATGATATCTCCTAATCGGGATGGAATCTGGTTTTGCATAGTTAAAGGGAAGTTGAAGACACATTGATAGTGACATGGATGACAGTGCAAACATTGAGGTCACACAAATGAAGATTTATTGTATTTGGAAGTCAAAAGTTTTGTGTAATTTTAATGTAGCGTGTGGAAACTTTTATTTTGTAATTGTATGCCGACTCATTTGTAATTATTTGAGCGTGGTATAAAGGAAGGAATGTGTTTCCTTGTTGTTATGTAGAAGAGGATAGTAGTGTATGAATATGAAGTGAAGAAAAGAGCTAAATGTGAAAGCGAATTGGGAAGGAAGACATGTGAAGTACAGAGATCTGAAATTGAGATTTGGTGTAACAGTGAGTACGGTTTGGCACAGTTAGAGAAGAGGTAACATATTATTCTATTGAGTAATACAAAGATTATTTGGACAGTGCGTTTAGTGATCTTACCCTGAAGCTGTTTGGGCAGTGGGTCCTTTTGTCTTCCATAACTCTTAACAGGGTTAGAATCTTTTAACAGGGATTCAAAATCTCCTAACAGGGATTCATATATACTGAATGTATTTTATAAGACTCTTAACAAAGTCCATCCTTTAACAAGGAATATTCATCTTAGTGTATCTTTTGTGGGCATCATTCCCACCGGGGTTTACTCTTTGATCAAGAGGTTCCCTAGTCAACATATCTTGTGTCATTAAATGTTATTGTGTATGAATATCTTTCTATTGTTGGTAATTATATTGCTTACATGGTTTAATGTTGTTGAATTTGATAAAATTTATAATTATCTGATAACTAATTCACCCCCCCCTCTCAGTTATCTTGGTGGACTTTACTTTCTAATAGTTATTTATTAATTCACTTTGATATTAAAAATATGTGTATTTAATTCATTCTTTCTAAGGTGGCACTTCACCCAATAGTGATACCTATTGTTTCATTAAGTCGAGGGGGGAGAAGCAGTCTAGTTAGCCTAGTTTAAATTTATACCTGTATGTGTCATGATGATAATATCCTAGTAAGATTGCAAGTACTCATCATATTACATGTAATAAATTGAACATACCGCGATATGATATGAATAGCCTTGCAAATCCATGACACACCATAATTGAATGATTTCCATAAAAATATGATAGACTGCTTGTTGTTTCATTAATTGCCATTTTCATACCTCAATAAGACCAAGACAAATAAGCCTTTGAGAATATTGCTTGAAATGAAGCTAGTTTTGCTTTCTCCAACAACTGTCTTTGTCTGTTTACTGTTTAAGTGAATTTTTGAGAGTTACTGGTAATCCTTTCTATCATGGGGGTGATCTAGTCTACCATGAACCAACTGTACATGATTTAATTCTAGCCGATCAAGAATGCATAACAAAATTTGAAGCAAGGGGATGGTTAGATTACTTTCAGAAGCTTAATGGGTGGGTGAACCCAAAATAGCGGGTTACACTTTTTTGCCTGAATAGACACTGAACTCTACATTTTGAAAAAAACTTTCAGATTTGGATGAATATTATCATTTAACTGTTTGAAATTGTAAGATGAAGTAAATTAGAGTCTTTTAGGATTTTTTGTCTAGATTATAAATATATTTTTTATTTTTATTTTTGAATTTATTTGAATGGTTTTTTCTTTCTCCCACAAAACTGGTATGCTGTTGAAAACATCATTTTCAAAGAGTCACGTTATTTTCATAGAGCATAATATTTTTTTAAAAATAGATATCAATGTGATTCTTTCAAATTTAGTTTTGTAACATCCATACAGAGGGAATGCAATTGGTTTGATGACATTATCATGATTATTGCATATTTTATCAATGTTTGAAGTTGACTAAATCATAATTTTGACATACCTTGACTACATAGCTTATAACTTGTTGTGTATTTGTCCAATTTCATTTTTTATTTTTTTAATAGAAAGAGAACTTCAATACCTCAGACATATATATTTTTAATAATTTTTTTCTCTCTCATTTACTATTTTTCCATAAGCGTCAAACATAGAGATAGACATACAGTGAAATATCTATGTTTAGTAAAACTAAAAATATAAAGTCATAATAAACTTAATATATATTAACATTATAATCATTGGAAATATTTTTCTCAGTGGTACCTTACTACATAGATAGGTTTGTCAAACAAATTCATTTGATCTTCCAAAATATAAAGTCGAAGTGATTTTTTGTCAGCATTTTAATAGGTGTGAAGGAGACTCCATTGTAGGTATGAATGAGGAGTATAAATGTTATATAAATATTTTTTTTATCCAAGAGTATTTGAGCTAACTATTTGTAATTAACTCCTTTAAATGGAACCTCTCAATGCTTAAATTATCATATTTTATTAAGAATGTGTTATTTCAACAAAAATCAACATGTCTTAAAATGTGTAACCCACTATTGTGGGGTCACCTAGGTATGATGAGGATATAGCCTTCTAGTTCTTGAATACACTACGGAATGGAGAAGTTAATGTGAAGGGATTAAAGGTAAAATGCAGTGAGAAAGTAATTGTAGAAGTTACAGGGTTTCCATGGGAAGGTGAAAACTTTCCTAACTCACAGGACCCTTGAACAACCAGGGCCCAATTTACTTTTCACTTAGCCCCTTCATTGGATGTTGACAAAAAGTAGGGCATAAAAAGAATGTCGTTGCCACACCCTAACACACAATGTGCTATTTATATAATCCAGTATTTGATCTGTGAGGGTCAGACCACTTTCCTACATTCGGTAAATTTCAAGCTATTGATTTGTCTAAGACATGAAAACAAGTCGCTCAACCTCCCTAATTTCTTGTTCAATATTCTTACCAAGGGAGAAGAGAAAGTTAAAAAAGGTATCTCAAATTTTGCATCTCATCATTGTTTGATTAAGTTTCTAGTAGAAAAGGCTTTGAGGAAGAATTCTATAATTTCTTGGGATGAGTTTGTTTCTTCATAATAATTTATGCAAAAGGTAGCAGGACCGAGTGGGGCAGGGTTAGATAAAAGGGGAAGCACTAAATGGGGCACTAAAAAGATAATTGAGAATCCCTTACCCTCTACTAGATTTGAATGTAAAAACCCTAGTAGTACCTCAACACATATGAAAAAGAGAGTTGTGGGGTCTTATGAAGCCTCATCTTCTAGGAAAAGCAAGGAGGAAACACTCACTATTGAAGAACACCAAACCCCCTAGTCTGTTGGGCTAACTACCAACATTGGATTTGTGACATAGTTTAACAACCTCCTATGTATTCTATAAGTCTAATGGTTGTATCAGGCATTAAAATGTTGATCTTTTGGTGCAACAACAACCACTACTTGTAACAAGTGGTATTAGAGCTTGGTCACATGTTTGAATCCCCTCAGGTGACGCTGAGGGGGGTATTGTTGGACTAACTACCAATGTCTCCCTTTGGAATTTGTGACATGGTTTAACAACCTCATGTGTCTTCTATAAGTCTAGTGGTTGTATCAGGCATTAACAGGTCAATCTTTTGGTGCAATGACAACCACTACTTGTAACACAGTCTAGTGTAAAAACTAGGACTTCCACTCGGAATGAGAAAGGAAAAACTATTCAGAAAGAAGAAATTCCCAAACTAGAACCTACTAAAAACATTTCTTCTCCTCTTAAAGGAAAAATTCTAAAAGGGAACCTATTGTTAAAGTTAAAATAGAAAAATATGTAAGGAGAAGTGAACAGGTTAAGAAGAAACCTAGTACAAATGTTCATACTTAGGAAACCCCAATCATCAACATTGAGAACTTTGAGTCCCTTGAGGAGAGCATGACCAAAATTGATGAAGATGTTGAGGTTGAGGTATGAGGATATGTTGAAGAAAACAATCCAAAAGGTACCTCTAATGGGGAACATAGTGCCGAAGATATAGTTATGGATCAAGGGGAGGATTCTATGCCCATAGAGGAAGATAATCATTTTGATGATAATCCTGAGATTAATATGGAAGTTGTACATAGAATGGTAGATAAAATTTTTAATGAAGGTGGTTTAGATACCTTAGTGCAAGTTTCCCAACAGCTGGGTGAAGTAAACACAGAAAGGGCCATGGTAGTTTAGACAAGATCAAAAACCCATGAATAGAAAAATAATGAGAAACTAGTTGATGAAATAGATAAATATATCTGTTAAAAATCAAGGACTTGTACCACCTCCTGATCTATCCACCACTTTGACAACAACACTTAGTTTGTACTAGGATATGCTACTATAGAGAGCACTATGGCAAGAGGAAAAGAAGAAACCTCAACAAATAATTGATGAGAAATACAATAAAATAATTGAAAAATAAGAAGAGATAGAACTACTAAAGGAGAAGGTTACTCAAGTAACCTCTGTAATTCCTGAATTGATGAAATGAAGAGCTCCAACAAGGGTCTATACTCTCTACTTGAAGGAGCAATTCCTCAATCTTAAGTTGACTAGAATAGTGCAAGGTCAAAACCCTTCTATGGAAACTCCACATGAGTTTTATATTGCATTCAAAACCTCCCCCACAATTGTTAAAAACCTGCTATGTGAGTTATACCTTCATAACTATGTTTTCCCTCATGATAGAGATTGGAATCCCCTAGCCTATGTGAGAGATATCCAACTTAGAGCTTTCAAGTCCTAGATTTAGAATGAATTAAGTTGAGAACATCAAGAAAGACCCTATAGCTATGAGGAGATGGATGCATCTTTAGCCATTAGGGCAGAAGAAAAAGATGCAGAGAAGGTATATTATGACTGGCTAAAACTTAATTGTCGCAAGGAAAGGTTACAAATAAAACCCCTCAGGGAAGAAGCTTACATAGATTATGAAAATACAGAAAGAATTGAAGAACAATAGGCCTTGGGAGCCATAACTCAGAGGTGGATTAGCTTACCTACCAATTTAAAGAAAAGGTAACCACATTATCGACATAACTACATTGTGGAAATACATATAGCTCCTTAGTATGTGGTTTTAGGAAGAGTTAGGCCAAGCCATTGGATTCCTCTTAAGTTTCAACCACCTCTTTTAATGTGGCCCCTACTCAGTGTGGATGAAAATACCAAATCTCATAATATGATGAAAAAAGTAACACAATGGGAGAAGTTAAAGGATACTATTGCAACCTAGAAAAAGGAGTAGGGCAAAGTTTACCATCAGGCTTCCAAATGAATGCTACAATCATCAACGTTTTAGTTGTTGAGGGACCAACAATGAATTAAGTTAGGGGGAATGATGAGGCCATTTTCTGGCCTATTATGTTCCATGATTTCTTAGTTTTCTAGTCTAGAAGCTAGGTTGTTATTTACATATTTTCATTGAACTATTTTAAGTCAATGTTTGTATAAAGGCATTATAAGGACCTAGTTTAAGTCTTAATAGTCATGTCTTGATGTTAAGAACACAGACCACTTAACTAATATTTCCTATGGGTTAACTAATCACTTTTTATATTATTCATACTCTTATGGATGATTGAAATGTGAATATGTTTCTGCAGCCAAGTAAACCCTTTCCTACAAGTTTGAATTATTATATAGATGTTTTATTCAAAGTAGGATGATGAGATAATCATATATTATAAGTTTGGCATTTGCTACTAGTTGTTGTAGGACTAAGTAATTCAGATATTGAAGAAGGTGACAACATAAAGGGCTCTGGACCAGTTCAATAACTGCTAGAAGAAATGGTTTGTCGACTGTCGTAAATACATCAGACTATCATTAATAAAGTCAACCACAAATCACTACACTCAGGAGGAAATCCAATATAGAAGAACCTATATTTTTTCCAGATCATTTAATAAGTGAAGACTTGTTCTATCAGTTGAGGAATTGTCTCAAACATGTTTTGTAAAGAGATAAAACTATTGTAATCCATACTATTGAGATGGTTGATAGTTTAGGAGTTAATTAAGGAAGTCCTTTGTTATAAATAAGTTTCTTGTAGACTTCTTAGAAGAGTTAGATTAACAATAAGAATAGAAGTCTATATTGTAGTTTTGGGCGATTCTAGTTAATATAGTTTCTATTCAGTATGTACTTGGTTTTTTAATTATGAATAAAACATAGATGTCTTTGTTCCAATAAGCATTTATTTATTTTTTCCAATTCACTCATCCAAGGGGGCTCACTTGGTGAGTGAGCATTACTATTTCTTTAGCCGCTATTTAGTACTTTGTTGTTCATGTAGCCACTAGGTAGTAGAATCTATGGTTGTTCCTGTAGCAAGGCAAGAAGAGTAGAGACCTGTTTGGTTTCTCAATTTTGTTGAGCCGAGTAAACTATTTGAAGCTTTCTAATTCCTACAAAGACAAGTTACTTTCCAGTATTTGTTTTCAAGAATGCAATGTTTCCTTTTAGTAGAACAGTGATGAAAATTACTATAACTTAGTGCATATACTTTTCCCCACCATTTCAAGTTCACGTCCTTGAGTTGATAGATAAATGAGCCTATTGAATCAATTGATATAACTACTTTATGGAAGTCCAATCTTTAAGTAATGGGTAAACTATCCTAGTTACCAGTTAGATTAATTTGGCAAGCATTTGGCATGCTTGAAGGGGATGCAAGTCAAATAACCCCAAAAGAACAATATGAAAAGATAAAGGTTCTGATTGAAAGGGGAAAAAATTCATGAATCCACCCCCATAATTGTTGATTACAATAAAAAAATTACAAGAGGTGCTTGGAAGACTTTTGTTGGCCATATAATGCGCAAGGAGGGTGCAAAATTCCCATATGTCAAAGACATGAGATCATAGACAAGCCTCAAAAAAAAATACACTAGGAAAAATGCAAAAGCTTAGGCTCAATTAAATCTAGCTATGTGTTATGAAATTATCATTTCCAAAAATATACAGGTTATTGGAAATGCCAACAAAGATTCAAAGGAGGCACCATAGTAAGGTACAAAGAAATCTAGTGATACCCTAAATGTGATTTGTAATTACATAAAGTGGAATTAGGACACCAATTCTAGTCCTTACACCATGGCTTTAATTTGTGAATGATAATTTTGTGTATCATATTTTATGGAAGAGCTGACATAGAAATGTCAAATGCATCTTGATCAAAATGAGAAAACTAAAACTAGGCTTTCATATATTCCCAAGAGTGAAGATTTAGAGTAGATCTAGAGTACAAGTCATTGGGGGGGGGGGGGGTGGTTGAAGATGCATCTTTTTGAAATTGTAAAGTACAAACCCAAGGAAAATGATATAGAAGAATCCCTTGAATATAAAAAAATAGAGATAGCTAGAGGTTATACTTCTTGATTTAAATCCCATCTAAAAATGTAGATCTAATCCACTAAAGTTAGGGCTTGATAGTTTCCCAAGAAGGACAAATGCCTTTGGTGTAATGAAAGTGTCCTTGATACTAATCAAGTATTTAATAACCACAAGGGTTTATAACTAATCCCCTTGTGGGTAGGTTTATTTATCAAGAAAGTATATGAGATACAATACTTAAGAAGAAATTTCTTGTCCTCATCCCCAAAAATGGTACAAACAATTTTTTTTACATGAGATCCAATCATTTCCATTGAGTGGAGTGGATCCCAAGTTTTCTAGAGTCACATGGGAGAGAAAAAATAACCAAAAAAATGTGCTAAAAAAAATTGTGGTATTCCAAAGAGGACCACAAAAGAATACGTAGAAGCTTTTCCAATTTTGTGAATATATATATATTTAAGAGATTTTTAGAAGAGGCCCAATAGGAAGAATACTAAACATGGATTAATGCAAAATTTTTAGAGCACATAAAATTCACCAACCATAAAAGGTGATTTGGTAATCTAATAAAAAAGGTTATTAGAATCTTGGTAAATACCATATTCTAAAGGTCCATTAGAGAAGCCCTAAAGGAAAATGGAATGATCGTAAAAAACTAAAAAAATTCTCCATGTCCAATCCACTACCTACCATAGTCAAGAAGCCATAATAGCACAACAAGGAAATATTGATGATACCGGACTCAATTTTATGAGACAAGAGGGCTAAATGAAAAGCCGAATAGAAGGTGTCAAGGCATTGGAGGGCCTCTTTGGCATTTCAATCCTCTTCAATAAGCATTCAAAACAAGAGTCATTTGTAAACTTCCCATTAACCAAAGGGATAAACCAACATCCAAATTGAAGGTGTGAATACATTAGAGGGCCTCTTTGGCATTTCACTCCTCTTTAATAAGTATTCTCAACAAGAGTCATTTGTAAAATTCCCATTAACCAAATGGCTAGGTGACTTAGGTAGGATATTTACTTTAACCCTCCTAGAGGAGGTAGAGTTTTCCAACAAATATCCAAACCCTTAAAAACAAACCTATTATAAAGAAATGAGAGGACAACCCTAGTGGATGGAGCAATGAATCCCAAAATATTGAGACTAGAATCCTTAAATGATGATGCACACAAAGGTGTCTCCAAGATATATTTTAATAGATTTAATAAAGTGAAGGAAAAATCCTAGAGCACCCAACATAGATAGGATGTGTTGGTGTTTTTTCCTGCAACCTCCTTTCCTAGGTGGGAACTTGAGAACCAAGTTTTGGGACCAAAAACTTGGAGCCCAAAAATCAACACCATTAGCAGAAAAGAGACAAGAGAAATCCAATAGAACAAGGTACAAATACCTTCTTCACTTCAAGCTCCACATCACTCAGGTGGGTAGGCCTCATTTGCACACACATGACTTCTTTTGACACTCAAAAGCTTGCAGATATATAATTGTGAAATAGCTTTCAAACCCCTTTAGGTAACGTGTACCTCAGTGAATTTTGACCATATATTGTGCAATATACCACTTGCATAGAGTAAGTCTGAAAACTAGAAAATACTTCTAACTCCTATCAACATGAAAGGGAAAATTTTTTCTCTTATATTTTGGGTGAGTGGGTCTCTGAAATACCCTAGATCTCTCATAGACCAATGCCTTACCCAATGGGCAATAGAGTCAAACAAATCACCGCAATAGAAGGCTATGAAATAAGAAGACAACACAATCTAATATGTTAATGAATTACATCAATCATACACCATTGATGAAGTTCTACTTATATATCCGCATGTGTATTCAAATATGTAACTACCTATTTAAAGAATTTAACCCTCCCCTTAGAAGAGACCCTAAAATAGGCAATACATTAATCAACATCCACTAAAAGACAAGTTTGACATATCCTTGATATCCCAACTCATACACATCTGAAGACAAATCCTAAATCCCACTTATTCCCTTGAAATAAATTCTATTGTGATCTTTCAATAGAAGAGACCAAAACACCCTTGATGTTTCAACCATGTGATTCAGGAAGAAAAATGGAGACAACTTGATAACAGTATGAAAAATGCTAAAATCTTATTCATAAGATAGATTATTATAATTTAGATTCTTATCTGAAACCAAACAGGAAAGAAGAACACCCTGTATGAAGAAAAGAGGGCAGTATTTATAGAAGGAGCCACTCTTGGAACCAGCTCTGAAAAATTATAGAGAATTAGGAACCCTTTTTCCCAATATTGGAAACCCTTTTATAGAATAGGATTGCAACAAGCTATAGAACATGGGAAAAGTTAAGGAAAAATTAGGTCTTACAACCACTTCAACCACCAGACACAACAAGAAATAAAAGCAGACAAAAAAGCCTGAAAACTTGGGAAGGATCAAATCAAATCTAATTTACAATGTTTGGGCTTTATCATCACAGGAAAAATGTAGTTACAAATTAAAAGCTCCTTGTTGTAGACAACAAATTCAATGCCAGAACTGACCTAGAAAACTTGCATGTACCAGGGCATGGAGATTGATGACAATCATCATACCCTAGCCACCCTTCTCAAAGTACCAGTCCTCTGCATTAAACTGACATAGCACTTTAGGAAACAAAATTAGATCAAGATGGCTACCTAATATCTTGTTCATCAATTCTCACCTATAACCATCCTTGGAACAAAACAAATCTGATTCACCTCAATATTTTTAGCTCACCAACTCTATTTTTCTGCTGGAAAAACACTTAATCAATTAAAATAAAATGACCACAACGGTTAATTGAAAAAATTAAAACATAGTCGTTGATCCTTGTCTTTCTTGGCACATCGTGTGATTCTCATTAAACAACAGAATGATCAACCGAGCATTGAAAATAACTGGCCACATCATCATCCTTGACAACCAATCAAGAGCGAGAAAATCAACAACAATTGGCACGACGACCCACCTTTTCATTTGTCTTTTTATTAGACAAGATCAGATGGCTATAACAATCCTGTCACCATTAACAACCGAGCATTTTATCATTTAGGCAATACGCTCACCGTAAAATCTGATGGCTCTTTACTCTTATTCTAACCTCTGGCCCTACTGAGGTCACCCCTGCCTCGACATCTGTTTAGATGACTGTCTCAATCACATCTTGGATAAAGGTCGGGCACTTTTTGCTTGAGGCATTACGCCTACCGTTGATCTTCTTTACAACCAATTGAGCCTTACACTGCAATCAAATTGGGACCGCCTGATACTAACCTCCAAAATGACCTTGATTGGGCAGTTTAACAGATGCTTTGAAGCTGGTGGTCCCATTAACAACCATGGATAGGTGGAGATCTATCGTGATCCCATGATGGATAACAATACTGCAACTTGAGGCTTGAGGGATTGCACCAACCATTAGATCATCCAGATCTGACTATGCTTTAATCTTTGCTTGAGCTTTGACCATAGTTCCATCATGAGATTTAGCGACCAAAGGCCCTCTCAGGATCTCTGAACTTTTATCTTAACTAGGGTTTGATCATGAGAATGAGCGATTGAGGAAAATCTCGCAATCACTAAACATTTAACTTACCTCAGACTTGTTCATGAGATTCAAAAATCAAGGTAAATATCTCGATCACTGAATGTTTAGTCATTAACCATCGACACTTGGAGATTAGGAGATAACCGCATGCGCCAAGTTTCTAAACATATAATCTTAACTGTTAAATATATGGAGATTCGTAGATAACCATATTTGTTAAGTCCTTCACTTTATCATTGAATCTCTAGATCCAAATAGACTTTACCGCTACCTTGTGAGATTAGAGAAAACTGCCACGCTAGAACGCTAAATGAAAATAACTAACCGCCAAGTGCCGGGAGACTTAGAGAAATCCTTAATCACCAAGTCGCTGAATGAAAACAACTAACTGCCTGCGACTTGGAGATTAAGAGATAAGACAAAATAGTTAATCTCTTTACCTCTTTTCACTAAATCATCAAACAACCATCAGGTTTTGCACTGCATACCGACTAGGCCCAAAAGTCTTAATACTGCCGCCAGATTTCTCTTTGCTTATATTTGTCAGACTTAGCATTGACAATCGACTGAGCCCGAATCACTTTTAAAATATTAGGACTTAGGAAAAATAAAAGGCATCTTCGGGTTTTAGTCTAAGGAAATATTAGAGGCGTCCGCTAGGAAAATTAACTTGAAAAGGAACATGGCCCTGCTCAACGATGAAATAAAACTCGTGCTGCAAAGGGGAACTTAAGTGGCTGAAAAAGGTAACAAAGAATTAGACTTGGGTAGGGTTTTATGAACTTAGGCATTTTTGTTGAAGTCCTAGCAACATAAATAAGACCTACTTCTTCATAACCTGGGCAATTTCAATGGATTTTGCAGGATGAGACCATTTTCCTTAGATTTTTTGTAATGATTGGAAAATGGGCTAACAAGATGATTGGCCATTTGATGCAATTTTGGGCCTTGGAAAAATAATGTTTCAAAAAAAGAGTTTGTTGTTTAGAACATCAGAACCATCCCATGCCTTCGTAAATAGCAACAATTGTCTAGAATAAACTTAGACTTTAACTAGTTTTCTTTATAAATTTGGGAAGAAATGATTTTTTTAAAAGCTTAAACCTTAGAAATGATCTTGTAAGATATATTGAGTAGTGTGATCAACTACCAATTCCAAATATCTTGAGGATCATCTAGTTTAGGTATGAATTTGATGTTTTCTTTGATGATAAATTTTAAAAGAGATTGGTTATGAAAGGCCTCAAGGTACACCTTTTGTAGAGTAGATTCCACAAAAAGCCGTAAATATTTGTATAACTCACAAGAGAAGTAATCAAAACTAAATCTTTTTCATTTGCCATAGAGTTGAGAGCCTCTTTTAGGTCCTTGAGAGAGATCAATTTCTTACAAAAAGAATTTTGATCCTCAAAAAGTTGACATCTAGGATAAACCTAAGGTAAACTTGAAGAGATTTATCTCAATTAGGTGAAGAAACTTGAGCAACGAAGACCCTTAAGTGTGACTAAAAACAAATATTTGAAGAATTTCTAGTAGCTAGCTTAGACAAAATAGTTTGGAACTCTTTGATTTGATTATATGCTTGGTGTGGAATGATAAGAATATAGATCGGAAGCTTGATCACCTACCTTTAACCAACGTAGTTTGGCTTTGATCGATCCCCTCTATAAATATGATTATCAATAATATGCTTCTGGTAGAGTAAATGAGCTACCTAGACTAACAAATAGGAAGAGAAAGAGTTGGAAAAAAGTGTTTCTATAGCACATTAGAGATCCAAAGTGGCCATCTCATAATAATTCTAATGAAATATAATAATTTGGTGGCAATAAATATGAATAAAGTAGGACATTCATTGAATAGCATGGTTCTACTAGGCTATCTACCTAGATTTATGGTCCTTGTAAGATGGCAATTAAGATTCCCAACCTTTGGAATGTGGGCCAAAATGGGCTTGTGACTCAAGAAAGAGGTATGTTGGTGTGTTTATGTGTTGTACTTAATAAGTTCTCCTAGATTATAAACACACATGTACTTAAGTTTTCTTGGGGACCACATAGGAACATTCCCACTGTGGATGTTGTTATCGTATTATCACTTTTCCACCTTAAGCATGACTTATACCTTTTATGGAATGGCCACCTTTCTATTTTTCCACCTTTGGAGAGTGAACCATCTTTAGTGGATGTGTGGCACACTCACCTTTCCACCTTGGAGGGTGATCCACCTTTAGTGGACACATGACAATAGTGGACATTTCACACTATCATTTTTTCACATTAGGTGGGCAATAAGTTATCACACTTACCTTTATAACCACATTTAGTTGATGTTTTGCATGCTCACCTTTCTACCTTGGAGAGTGATCCACCTTTAGTGGACAAATGACAATAGTGGACGTGTCACACTATCACTTTTTAACATTAGGTGGGTGATAAGTAATCATTTTATGTATCAAATCATAATCTATTAAGATATTTTTCATAATCTTATGCCTTCCTATTTCTGACCTTGGCTTATTTAACCAAGGGGTCTCCTATGCACTTGTCAATTTTGTTAATTCAGTTTGTTCAATTATTTTTATTTGATCTTATTATATTCTATTACATTAATGAGAATATAATTTATTCTCATCACATTTATCATCTCTTGATATTGTTCTTTCCATTAGACCTCTAGATCTTGGGTGGCTATCTCCATAACCAAATCTCATATGGTATCAGAGCTCATTGAGTGCCATTGGATAATATTTTTGAGAAATTTTTGGTGAAATTTGGGATTCTTGTTTTTTTAGCTTTATATTACAAGTCAAAATTGGAGGTTGTTGGTGCAAATATGAGGCCCACCATTAGATTTAGAAGGCCTGAATTAGCTAAGATCAATTGTCAATTGGTCAAAATCAAAGTAGTTGACTTGAAGCCCTCATAATTCTTTTTTCCCTTTGTGGTGGTATGGGCATTATAATTACTTTGCATCTTGGAGATAATTTTCAAATAATTATATCTTAGTCATTTGAGATACTTTTGTCAAGGAATTATTTTTGATTTGGGCTATAATATCATGCCTTACAGAGTGGTGTAGGGAATTTTTAATTTCAGTGCCTAAATTAACAACATAAGATTTCCACAATCCATTAGTAATGCAAAGTAAGTTTTCTGGATTCGATTGTGTAAGTATTTTTAGCATCGGATTTGTGTAAGTTTTCTGGATGCTAAAAATACTTACACAATCAAATCCAGAAAACTTACTTTGCAGTGCCTAAATTGTTTAGAAAATCGAGTGATTCCCATTTTGCAAAATTTGGAGCCTCAGGCTCATATGGACTCTTTTTAGGTGCAATTCTTTTTAAGTGCATAATTTCTCTCATACTTCATAGTGGTGCTATTAATTTGTAATATTTGTGATAAAAAATGTAATTTCAACACATGAGCTTATTTGGCTTATTTTGCAATTGTAATGTATAGATCTTAGTTTGAACTTTTACATAGTGATCTAGAGTCTATTATAACCTAATTGTGGCAATTGTCATAAATGAAATGACAAGTCCTAAAAAAAGATTACATTTTTATTTATCATTTGATAAGTTTTTGATACTTAAATTTTCTTTATAAACTTTAAATGATAAGTTTTTAAAGAATAAAATTCATTTTAATAAGCAAATTTGGTAACACAATTTTGTGACCACCTACTAAGATTAGATTAGCCAGTTGTTCATTCTTTCACACAGTAGCTATCAAAAGTCAATTGTTCCTCTTGTCTTGGCAACATCCAATTGGAGGCATCTTCAATGATCAATACTTCAAGACAATCTTTTGATGTGGATTTTTCATCATGTTTCCATATTTGCATCATCACCAATGTTGTAATCTCTTGTAAGAAAGCTATATTGTAAACACACTATCATAAAGTGTCACAATCTTCAACTTACTCTTTTATTTTGTACTTCTTTAAATGTTATATTTTTTTATTCAATAAATTAGGTTCTATATTAAGATACTTGGTCCATGTCTCCAATTGAAATTAGATTGTACTTATCTATAATTTGAAATATATCTAATGGATGTAAATAATGTGGTCAAGTCAAAAATACAAAATATACAACCAATGATGTTCCAAAAAGAGCGATGATAGACACCTCCATAAAACTTTGCAAAGTGTGCAACATAGGAGAGAGGGAAAGTAACGACCGAAGGAAGAGAAGTTGGGCGTTTCAAGGAGGAAGTTGAAAGGTTGCAGAAGAATGGAATGCAAGAAGAGGAAGGGAGAGGGAGTTGAAGAGCCCACAAGAGTTATGGAGAGGGAACTACACCAAAAGAGATAAGGAGGTAGTTGCGCATATGACAGGAACCGAGATCTACTAGGGTGTTAAGGGAACATCTAGCAAGGTGAAATAAATAAGCCACATGGTGCAGGGGCTTTTTCAGCCTGGTACTACATAGCAAGATAGTGGGTTTAAAAAAAATAGTGAATCACAAAGTGGTGTGAAGAGGGAAGATCGAAGACGAGGGGAGGGAGATAAAATGTACCCCCAAGAAAATGCATTATTGTTTTGGAGCGAAATTGATTGCATGGAGAATGAGGAAAGTTAAAGGGAGTCATGAAAGAGAACTTAGAAGGGGTAGAAACTCAATGGAGAGAGAGTTGGGCTATGAGGAGTTGAAGGTAGAAATCCACATGGGTAAAGGACACATCTATTGATTAGAAGAAAACATGAAGAGTTGATTGGTTGGATTTTATTAGACAAAGCCAAAGAAAACTAAAGCAAGGTATAAATGGTACATGCATATACAACTAAAGGGGAAGAACTTGAGCGTATAGGCCCATAAGTAGAGAGATGGGTTCGACCAGAGAGGATGAGGAGTTTGTGAGATTTAGAGGAGCTTTCTAAGTTGTAGATTGTGGAGATGACAGTTGGGATTTATGTGAGGGTGAATGTAGATTAGAATTTGTAGGGTTCAAAATCTTATAAAAAGATATTGTGTAGAGTAAGAGAGGGGCTATTGAATGACCATGAATATTTTAATTTATTTACAGAATTAATAGATGTATTGAATTGAGGTAATTAATTTTTTTTATAAAAATAGTCTTTTTGTTTAGTTTTGGTGTTTAATAAGTTTTGAAGACAAAGGCAAGGAGGATAAATGAGCGCCTCTTGTATCATAAGATGAATACACACTTTATATAATCTTAAATTAGGTTTATAATATGTATTTATAGAAATCCTTAATGCCGCATGATGGTGTGTAGGGTGGTTAAAGGTAAATTAGGTAATGAAGAACAAAAATATGAGGAATGTTCTAATTTAACATGTAAGGCAATTAGTTACAAATTAATTGAAGGATTAAATATAGTATAAATATTTGAGCCAAGAAAATTTAATTAGATCAAATAATATTATGCATTAAATATAACCATGCCATAGAGAATAGCTAATGAAGAGGAGGACTATTTATTCTTCATGATTGGATAGTAGATCTGATTAATGAAGAGAGTGAGATCTATCTTATGTGGAATCCATAGTTGCCCTAGAAAAGCATGGGTGTAGATTGAAATTGAAATCTTAATTTTTTCTATATTTTGAATTGATTTTTTTGTTCTAGATATTGCTTGTGTTTACAACTCACTTTGTACCTATGAATTTAATCTTTAATGATCATTGAATTATCTCTTGTGAATTCTCAGACAAGAAAAGCAGTAAGTATTGATATATTATTTAACAATTTTAAAATTTTCCTATCAATTTAGAGGTATATAAAATAAATACTGAAAGCTATATGATTCACATGTACTAGTATGAACACAATTACTTACATTGAAATTTCTTGCTTAATTTTATACTTTAAAAAGAAATTTGAATGATTTCTCTTTTGACAATCAATAATTCTATTTTGTAGATAACACCAATATGTAAAGATTGAGCATACTTTGAAACGAAAGACACAAGGTAAGCAATAAAATAACATTATTTATTTACTATCTATAAAAGTGATTTAAACAATCCAACAACACTGTAAATTATTGCACCTTCTCAGAAAAGGTCGTAAAGCTTAGAAAAATGGCAGTGTGGAATTTGGACTGAAAAGCTATAGCGTGCAGTTGATAAATTTCGCAGAAGATACTTTGACCTTAAGGACTTTGCCCTTTTCACTATAGTGAAAAATTAGATATTTTGTTTTACGAATGACGTATGTTTTATCCAATGGCACATTATACTTGTAGGTGAAGAGAGAGCCATTTACTTTGATTGGAGGAGGATTTCTTATGGTGACATCCACAACAATCTCAGTCGCATCACATTTCTCACAGTTATTGTCGATTGTAAGCGAGTAATAAAACACCCCATCTCCCGCTGGATCTCCCATGCTATGGGGCACTCTTGCACTCAGATCAGAAAAGTAGCATTCACCTGTGTACAGTTACACCAATTACTCTATTTTTTAATTCATAAATATGGACGCTTCTATCTTTCAGATAGAATGTGCTATTGACCAAATTTGAAAAATCCGAAAACACAACAGATTTTTGTGAAAATTTCAACATCTGTTTTCATAATCTGATTGTTTTGAATCGAAAACAACAAAAAAGTTTCGGAAAAAAATTCTGCATTTTCACAGATCTGAATTTTTATTTTTTTTTGATTTGTGATGCATTTTATGGAAAGAATAGCCGCCGCCCATAAATATAACAACAAAAAATTTGAACAAATATATATAACAATCTGAGAGATTTGTTACCTTCTTGAGCATTGAAGAAGTGGAGATTATTCATGATCATGGTGAAGATGAATAGAAAAAGGAGCTTCGACATTGGGTCTAATTACACGTCTCTTTTGCATGGAATTTCAGGGTTTCCTTGCCTCACACCATATAAATTATGTGGATTATAACTTCATTGTGCGTGGATGATACATTTCTTGGTGTGTTGTGGTCTCTGCATTAATTGTCTGAATCAGATCTTGCAAATAGAATCAGATCTCGTGGAGATCTGATTATATTATTGTGCTGATAAAATGGTAGGGATATGGCATTCTAACTACAAAAACGTGATAACTTTAGTAAAGGGATACGCATTGCAGCCTTTCTGCTGCCAATGAAAATCATACACTTAAAAAGACTGCTAAGATTAGTGTAGGGCAAGCAAGTTATTGAAAAACATTCATGACTCTTTGTTTCTTCTAAACGAACTTCACGTTTATAGTTCCCATTATTTTCGCCCCTGCTAGTGTGTTTCTGGGGATGATAAAGTGGCGCAGATTTGCATTGTTTCCTTCACATAAAATGCTTATCACGCCAACGACATGGTGTTCCGAGTACATTATGCATGTTATTCCTCAAGTCCATGTACATATGCCATATTGAAAGAATAGTGTCTATATTAAAAAATATATTGCTGAAAGTGTAAGACATGCTATTTTATTTCATGTATGAACAAGTGTCATGTAGTGGCTATACTTGTCTTTAATTTTGTAATTAATTATAATTATAATTTACCTTTCAAAGAAAATTTGAAAATAAAATAATAATAATAATTTATTTTTATATATTGAATACTTATTACTTAATTTATTTTTATTATGTTTTTAATTTAACAATTGAAATCTTATTTTAAAAATAGTTTTAAATTTTTTATTATATACTTTAAATTAATTAAATATATCTTAGAGAAATTTTATTTTATTTTTAAATAATAAAAAAAACATAGTTTTTTTCAAAACTTTATTTCAATAGTCATAATTGTAAAAACTAAAAATAAAATTATTAAATATAAATTTCTAAAATTTTATAATCTATAATAAAAATTATGTAAATAATTTATATTAAAATAAATATTTATTAATAATAATTCCATTTTTAACATAAAAAATTTGATATCCATAGGGTAGGGCATTTAACTGATTATTAAAAATAAAAATAAAGAAACTATTCAAAATAGTTTTAAATGAGAATATACATAATAATGTGGAAGTTTTAAATGAGAATATAAATAATAATGTGGGAGTTTTAAATGAGAATATAAATAATAATGTGAGACCATCGAACACCATAATTCCTGAGTAAGTTGGAAGAATTTCCTAAATTTCGTGTATAATACTTCAAATTATTTAGCCAATCAAGTTTTTAATAAATAATTTTTATATATAATAAAGTTAAAAATTTATCATTTTTACTATACAAAATATAAAATATAAAATATAATAACAAATATAGTAGTTTTTGATTGGTTAGAGACATTATTTTAATCACTAGTTAAATCAAGAAATCCAAAATTTATTGCAATAGTACTTGCTTAACCTATGGGCAAGTACTAATAAAACAGGTGCAAAGTTGTATTCAATAATCACAATGATCATGAGCTAACTGCAATTTTTAGGCTTTAGTCAGATATTTTCTATTGTTTTATTTAATTATTTTTCCATTGAATAATCTAAAAGTGGACTTTCAAATTCAACAAATCAAATTGCAAGTTAAACAACTCTTCCCAAAAAAATATTATAGCACACATATTAAGATGCTCTTTAAAAAAAAATTGAACATTATTCTCTAAAATATATTTTATGTTATAATATGCTAATTGCAAATTAGCAGCTCATTTTGTACCGTGCTTAGTTAAGCATCTTGTAGCTTTGCTAGTTGTAAACATTGATAGCTTCTTCTCAGTTGTAAGGACTATTTTCTTATTCATTAATTCTTGATTAGTTCTTATCCTACATTTTTTTTCACTATAACTCAATTATAACTTATATCCTGCATAATTTTAATTTAGAAAATATATGAATTTAATATATATGACACAATAATAGTGGTACATTCTTCTCATAAATACAGTTTTCTCAAAATGTAAGATTTTTTCAATTATAAGACTTAGAAAAAAACGTTATATGTGGAGATATATATACTTCGCAAAATGAATTATAATTTTATAGTGGAAAAAAATATCTTACATATATTTAATAATATATATAGATGCCTAGTTTTTAGTATCTAATATTATATTCTAATTATATATTAATATATTATAATATTATAATATTATTTAATATAATATGAATATAATAAATAGTGTATAAATAATATAATATATTGTAGATACTTAAATTCGTCTACTTAACATTAATTAAATTAAATTTAATTAATGATCTTAAAATAATATTATGGTTAATTTTTAATTAACTATATTTGTTAATTTATTTGTTTATTTAATTAAATAAATTCACTAATTATAATATTTAAATTAAATTTAAATACTATCTCTTCTAATGTAATAAATTTAATTTATTACACATTTCTCCATATTTTTCTTTTAAATAAATTTTTAATTTATTTATTCCTCCACATGCTTTATTTCTACTAAATCATGATTAAATTACATTTAATTTAATTTAATCTTAAACCTAACCTAGATGTTATCCCACACACATCACTTTCTATCTAATAAGTCTACTTACTAATTAACTAAGGTTGATTAAGCTATTTTTGGATTCCTACACCCATTAGTCTTTATTATTTTCTCACATATATGTGAGCAAATTTCTAAAAATTGTCTTTTAAAAAATTGTTAAAAATTGCCTATACAAGGCTTCCTACAATTTTTTATGAATCTTCTTACACTTACCCAAAGTATGAAAACAAACTTTTTTTACACATCTCTTATACATGCTTACACATGTGTATTTAAAGTACACATTGACCCTTCACATCCCAAGTTGCTCACACATGTGTGAACAAGTCTTGGACTTTACATCACCGATGTGGATTTCACATAGATGCCACCTCACCCCATCCCTCCAAAATTTTATAAATAAGACCCCTGCCTCAAGAAAATTATCCATCATTTGCATGTAGAATTATTATGCTAGTTTTCTTTTTTGCATTTAAAGTTTTTTACTAACCATTTGGTAGTTACTAGATTTCATTGAAGATTTAGAACTTAGTTTCATTCTATGCTTTAACTTCACTTCTATTTGTTAGTTGCATGCCATTAAGCCTAAAGGTTGCTTCCATAGCTCCTCCTTGAGCCTTTTTGACTTCTTGTATTGAGTACTTGAGGGTTGCTTCCATAGCTCCTCCTTGAGTAGTTCAATCATTATTAGTTTACTTTGCATTCATATTGGGATGTATACTTGTGTTGAGAGAGCACACCCACAACTTCTCTAAGAGCTTAAATCAAATAAGTCTTGGGTGCACTTGTTTCGATTTCCTAACCTTATTTTTATCAATTAATTTTTTTGCATATTTAATTAATTATAATAATAATTATATGCAATTTTCACTTAATAAACCTTAACTCAACTTTCAACTTAAATTTCTAATTTAATTCTATTAAACCAAAATGTGCAACTTAAATTGCATCTTAATAATTTATTAATAAATAATATTTTAGCATATTAATAATTATGAAATTGATAATTAAATATCAATTCATTAATTATGCTTTTAATTTCTATTTTAGATTTAATAATTAATTAAATATTTTATTCACCAAATTGAAATTTTTAACTAAGTCTTTTTACATAAAATAAATATATTTAATTATTTCTCATTAGTTAAATACCCTCATATTAATATTTAGGATTTAATTATTAAATCACTTAATTAACTTTAATTAAATTCTTTATCTATTTTAACACAAAATCACATTGAACGATAGACATGCAAACCAAAATACTGACTGCATCAAAATACTAAAATCAAACATAAAGGAGGGTTCATGAATTCACGTCACTTTGATGAATTCAAAAGGTAGTAAAACAAATACTTGTCCACTATTTTAGAATAATTATTGGCTTAGGATTGAGATTTGGACTTGTTTGTTATCTCCCCTCTCTTTCCATTGAGATATTGCGATAGGGCACTCTCATCCTGACGATTCAGGGAAGTCGATGCCTGGTACTTGGAATTCTACATAAAATACAAGCGCGCGCACGCACACACACACACACACACATATATAATAGACAACGACAGACATTGACTGATCGTATGGATCTCGCAAGAAAGTAACTATGACTCTGTCCCTCAATCACATCAAGCACATCAAACAAAAATATAAAACATGCACGCTAACCATACACATGCAAGTACGAGGTTAGTAAAATAATAAATATAAATAACATCATAACATGTAGAAAACCATTATGAAAATAATCATAAATGTAATTGTAAACACATGATATCACACACCATCCAATGCATCGTATATCAAATCAAATGTAAAGTCATACATCAATAAACTAAAACCACATAAATAACTAACACACACATACAAGTGGCCTAAAAGATTTTGGAAATAAGAACATAAAAATCAACCTATAGGAGGGGTATTACATAGAGGAGTTATAAATTGAGCAAGAAGATCCTTCATTTTCATCTGCATAGATTCTTCCTTCATTGCAAGTAATTATCAAACATATCTACAATGATGATCTAGGGGTGGCGTTTATTGGTCCATGCATTTGTGAGGGCATCCTTGATTCTATTCTAGATTCCAAGGTCAAATCCTTGAATTCAAACACATTCAAACATCTTGATGGATATGAGCAATTTCTACATCTATCCATGATTGTTTATACAAGGTGAATCAAATATTTACCATTTTACCTACTTTCCTTTATGTAATTTCCTTTCATTTTCAAGGTTGGTTCCTAAATAAGAGATTGACAAAATAAAACCCATTTTACCCAATATTTTCCAAACTTTTTTGTACATGTGCAAGAACAAGTTTTGGAGATATCATATTTTTTCCTTGTAGATCAAGAACAATTAGAGAGTCCTCAAAAGTTTTAATATTTAAAGTGCAAGATATAGAAGACTTGAAAATTATGCTTCTAGGTACAAAAATCCTAGCTATTTTGTACCATGTAGTTTCATTCCTAACTAAAATATAAGGTAAGTACAACACTCTGAACCACAATTTCGCTATGTTCTAGTTTCTAGTAATTAGTTATAAATTTTTTATTTCTGATTTTGTCTCTATTTATCTATTTTTCCTTCTAAATTGTATCTTTCCTCTTTCCATTTACAATTTACAAATTTTTAGTGAATAATTATTGTCCCATTCAGTGCTTGGGTCCTACTTGAGCCTATTGGGATATCTTCCTTCTGAGTGTGCAATTAGAGAAAGGAGGAGTAATCAACCCTATTGTATTTATTCTCTTTTCCTTACATGCAAGAGGAAACAAATATTGGTTCTTAGAGGAATATATATTGGATTAGTCACATGAAAATTTATGAGGTGGTTAGAGAGAATGATTAAAGTGAATATTTAAGTAGGCATTAGGTGAGAATTTGAAAGGACCACTTTTTTAGCCTTATGCACATAATAGATTTGAAAGTGTCCATCGTTACTATCCAAAATTTCAAAAAATATCTATAAGTAGTTAAGTCATTTAAAGAGATAATTATTTTGAAATATTTTATACAAATCTAATGTACCATTTATGATTTATGCATTTGTGAATTTTGTTGTATTGACTTCTGGTGCTCTTCTCACAAGTAATAAGAACTATCTAAATAAAATAATTGATTGTGGTAAATCATGATTCTGGAATTGTGTGCACCACCAAAAAATAATTAGTTGTTAATAATTAATTCTTATACCCAATATCCAAAAATTCCTAGCTATTAATAATTGTTAGAATTTGCCTAAGGAAAAGAATGAAAATACCAAGATCTAGAAGCTCGATTGATAGCACAAGAGAGATAGGCAAATTGATGCAGGAGCATCCTGGGTGTAAGGGCAATCTTGCATCACCCAAAAATATCTATGTTTTTGTATTCAATAAGGGCTACATTGTGCAAAGCTGCTATTTATGGAAATTTGCTATTTTTAGTAAGTTGGTCATAAATCTTAGAATGTTCTGATCTCTACATGTGGAGGTTCATCTCAGTCATATCAGCCTGCTAGTAAAGTTTCATGGCTAGATCAGGTCTAGTTTTGAAGATATTGAAGATTTTCGGTATTGGCAGCAGGGTAGAGAAACTTTGAACTCAGTTTTGAAAGCTTCAGAGGCCCTAGATGAGGTCAAAAATTTGGGTGATGGGTGCTTTCACTGGTCAAGCTTGTAGAGTGCTTCGTGGCATTTTTGAAATGGGGTTATAATAGTCAATCGGGTCAACTAGTGATGACTTATGGTCTCTGGAAGTTGGGTCACCTGAAATGGCAGAAAATAATTTTTCTTCAAAATTTTTGTTCGGGTTTCAAAAGTTATTTTGAGCCGACTTTGGTGTAATAAATTGTAAAATAAAATAATTCTAAGTTTGGTCGGCCCTAAGGGCTAAATTTTTAGAACCTTCTCGGGCGGTGGAAATTGCCTATATAAAGAAGGCCCATAGTGTTGTTTAGGGCAGTTCTGGGTAGTAGATCTGGGTATTGATTCGAGGCTTTGTCCTACAGAATATTGTAAGGGAATGCCCATGTGGCTTTGCATATTGTAATTCTGAAAGTTTGTAATTCCACATTTGTAGAGATAATAAGAAGCCAATTTTTTGTTCTTGCATATTATTGTTGTTGTTTCTCTATTTCTGTTATGTGTTTGTGGTATTAAGGGGAGCACCCTTCATCAAGTGGTATCAGAGTAGGAGTTCTTGAGTGTGTAAACAGATCACCGACTGTGAGACAATTTGCACTAGGACCGTGGTTAGGGTTTCAGTGCGCATCATAAAAATACCTCCACGAAGCGAACGTGGGGGAAGAGCTGGTGCTATGACACCTGAGGTTAGAGAGCTATAGAGACAAGTGCGAGCATTGCAAGAAGAGATTCACAGAGGAATGAATCTTAATGTCAGAGACGAAAGCGAGGATGACGCTGAAGAAGAATATCAAGAAGGAGAAGCTGAAATTGTGAACCAGGAGGAAGAAAGATTTTTTCAGGTGATTTCCAAGATTGGGAAAAGACCTAAGATTGAGGTTCCTACATTTTCTGGAAATCTTAACCCAGAGGAATTGATTGACTGGATCAATGAATGTGAGAAATATTTTGAGTATGAAGATGTTGAGGATCCTGATAGGGTCAAATTTGTGAAGGCCAGACTGAAAGGTCATGCGAAGGTCTGGTGGCAAGAAATTCAATTGGAGCGAAATAGGAGAGGGAAAGATAAAATCACAAGATGGGATCGGATGGTGGATAAATTGAGGCGACAGTTCATTCCTGTTGATTATGAGCTTGACCTACTAAAAAAAATGCAAAGTTTGAAGCAAGCAGGAAGATCTGTTCAGGAGTATACAAAGGAGTTCTATCGACTCCTCATCAGAACAGGCCATGCAGAAGCTGATAAGGAGAAAGTTGCCCGATACCTTAATGGGTTAAGGCCAAGTATTCAGGAGGAGTTGAATCTGGTTCGAATGAACAGTATTGAGGAGGCATACCAGTTTGCCCTAAAAGTAGAGGAAAAGATGAACAAGAAGTTTGAGAGCAGACAAAATGGAAGAGGTCGTGGTAGAAGATCTGGCGGACAGTCATATGGTGGCTGAAATGAAGATCCAAAAAAGAAAGATGAGGTCAGTAGTAGTTAGAATCAGAGAGGAAATAATTCCAATCATTTTCAGGATCAGAGTAATAGAGATTAGAGAGGAAGAGGAAGAGGACAAGGATCTGGAAGAGGAGGCTTCCGTGGAACATGTTTTCACTGTGGAGAAGAAGGTCATAGGGAATTTGAATGTCCTTAGCGCCAAGGCAGAACAGACAGGAGAAATGAAGGCCAGGTCAGAGTTGCACATGTAGATGAAGATGCCAGATCATCAAATTTTGAAGATGTTGAAAGAGGAGAAATGCTAATTAACAGAAGAGTCCTGCTGAGTGGTGAGAATGAACCTAAACAAAGGAGGAGCTTGTTTCACACTAGATGCAAGTGTGAGGGTAAATGCTGTGATGTGATTATCGATAGTGGAAGCACTGGCAATTTAGTGTCAGAAGAGATGGTGACAAAGTTGAAGCTCAAGAGACAGAAACACTCACATCCATATCGGATTGCCTGGGTGCAAGATGACCACAAGGTCATGGTCAGTGAACAGTGCCTGGTAAAGTTCAAGATCTACGGGTACCAAGATGAGGTACTATGTGATATAATATCTATGGATGCATGTCATATGTTGTTGGGTAGACCGTGGCAATTTGATAGATGTGCTATACATGATGGTCGTATGAATACCTATTCCCTGACAAAGGATGGAGTGCAACATAAGCTAAAGCCATTGAAGGAGACCAAAGAAAAGGTATGTGGCAATGCAAGAATAACTTTTGTTGATGGAAGAAAATTCCTAGATGGTATGAGGCATGAGCATGTGTGTTTTGCTTTAATTCCAAAAGCTGGTAAAGAAGAAGTAGAGGATGTACTTATAGAGGTTGCAGATTTGTTGAATGAGTTTTAGGATATTGTATCTAATAATGTACCTGATGGATTACCACTGGTATGAAAGATCAGTCATCAGATGGATTTGATTCCAGGAGCTAGTTTGCCAAACAAGGCAGCACACAGAATGACACCAGCAGAAAGTGAAGAGTTGAATAGACAAGTACATGAGTTGTTACAGAAGGGATTGATTCGGGAGAGCCTGAGTCCATGTGCTGTACCAGTAGTATTAGCACCAAAGAAGAATGGAGAATGGAGGATGTGTACAAATTCTAGAGCAATAAACAAGATCACAATCAAGTATAGGTTTCCATTGCCACGAATGGATGATATTATGGATTGTTTGAGTGGAGCTGTGTATTTCTCAAAGATAGATCTGAAGAGTGGATATCACCAGATTCGGATTAGAGAAGGAGATGAATGGAAGACTGCCTTCAAAACAAAGGAAGGACTATATGAGTGGTTAGTCATGCCTTTTGGGCTAACCAATGCACCGAGCACTTTCATGCGGCTCATGAACGAGGTTCTGAAAGAATTTCTGGGTAAGTTTGTCATTGTTTACCTAGATGATATTTTGATTTTTAGCAAGACATTGGAGGAATATATGATGCATATTCGTATGGTGTTTGAGAAATTGAGAGATGAGAAATTGTTGATTAATTTGAAGAAGTGCAGTTTTGTGAAAAAAGAGTTAGTGTATTTGGGATTTGTAGTTTCAGCAGAAGGTCTAAAAATGGACCCAAAGAAGGTACAGGCTATCCTTGAATGGCCTACTCCAAGGAGTGCTACTGAGGTAAGATCTTTTCATGGTTTGGCTAGTTTATACAGAAAGTTTATCAGAAATTTTAGTAGTATTTGTGGACCCTTGACTGAAATAATGAGAGGGGATAGAAAAGAGTTTAAGTGGACTAATGGGGCAAAAAAGAGTTTTCAATTGTTGAAACAAAAAGTTACAGAACAACCTATTTTAGCACTTCCAGATTTTAATAAGGTGTTTCAAGTAGATTGTGATGCTAGTGGTACTGCAATAGGAGCTGTTATGAGCCAAGAAGGTAAACATGTTGCTTATTTCAGTGACAAGTTAAATGATGCCAAGAGAAAGTATTCTGTTTATGATCAGGAATTTTATGCTATAGTTCAGGCATTAAAGAAGTGGAGACATTATCTGCTTCCTAAGGAGTTTGTTTTCTATACTGATCATCAAGCTTTGCAATATTTGAATAGTCAAGGAAAGTTGAATCAAAGGCATTTGGAATGGGTTGAGTTTTTGCAGAGTTATACATTTGTTTTGAAACACAAAAGTGGAAAGTCTAACAGGGTTGCAGATTCTCTTAGCAGAAGGCAACTATTGCTGACAGAGATGCAGATTGAGGTGGTTGGGTTCAAGGAACTCAAGAATTTGTATCTAGAGGATCTTGATTTTGGTGAAGCTTGGAAAGCTTGTATAGAACCTGTTACTCTAGACAGGATGAAGTGGCTAGATTTTATCATCCAGGATGATATGCTATTTAGAGGGAGTCAGTTGTGCATTCCAAGAAGTTCTATGAGGGAGAATCTCATCAAAGAGAAGCATAGTGGAGGATTGGCTGGACATTTTGGTCGTGATAAAACCCTTGCTTTGGTTAGTGAAAATTATTATTGGCCATAGTTACAGCAAGATGTGAAGAAGTTTGTACAGAGTTGCAGAGTATGTCAGATGGCGAAAGGAGTGAAGTAGAATACAGGGTTGTATCAGCCATTACCTATACCAGAGAAGCCTTGGGAGGATATCAGTATGGACTTTGTTCTTGGTTTACTAGAGGACACAGCGGGGACATGATTCAATTTTTGTGGTAGTTGACAGATTTTTGAAGATGGCACATTTCATTCCCTGCAAGAAGACTAATGATGCTGTTCATGTAGCAGAATTGTTTTTCAGAGAAGTAGTGAGACTACATGGTTTGCCAAAGACTATAGTTTCAAATAGAGACACTAAGTTCGTTGGATATTTTTGGCGTACATTGTGGAAGAAGTTGAAGATAGATTTGAAGTTCAGTTCATCACATCATCCACAGACTGATGGACAGATAGAGGTGGTGAATAGGAGTTTGGAAAATTTGCTGAGATGTTTGGTTGGAGATAAGCCAACAGGATGGGATTTGATTTTACCACAGGCAGAATTTGCATACAATAATTCTGTCAACAGGAGCACTGGTAAATCACCATTCCAGATTATATATGGAAGTAGTCCAAGAAATGCATCTAAATTGAGAAAGATAGATAAAGGAGAAATAAGTAGTGCTGAAGCTGAGGATTTTACAGAACACTTGAAGAACATCCATGAGGAGGTGAGGAAGCATATTACCAAGATGAATGCACAGTATAAGGCTAAGGCAGATGAGAAAAGGAGGCATAAGGAATTTCAGGTTGGGGATGAAGTCATGGTTTATTTGCAAAAGGAGCGGTTTCCAGTTGGTACATATAACAAGCTGAAAATGAAGAAGTTTGGACCATGTACGATATTGAAGAAGCATGATTCAGGAAATGCATATGAGGTAGAATTGCCTACTGAGCTGAATATTTCACCAGTGTTTAACATTTCAGATTTGACAGAGTATCATGAAGGAGGTGTTGAAGATGAGGTTGCAGCAGCACAGTGGAGTATTCCAGCAACCAGTTCAGATATCGAGGAGATTGAAGACATACTGGACAGTCGTGTTGGTAGAAGCACAAGGAATAGGACATATGAAGAGTATTTGGTCAAATGGAAAGGATGACCTGTAGAAGATTCATCATGGCTAACAAAGGAGGAGGTTAACCGTCTTGGTTTTCCTCTGCACACCTGAGTCGTGACAGGGTCACTTCTCAAATTACCCTGGGTGTCTGATGCAGGAGCATCCTGGGTGTAAGGGAAATCTTGCATCACCCAAAAATATCTATGTTTTTGTATTCAATAAGGGCTACCTTGTGCAGAGCTGCTATTTATGGAAACTTGCTATTTTTAGTAAGTTGGTCATAAATCTCATAATGTTCTGATCTCTACATGTGGAGGTTCATCTCAGTCATATCAGCCTGCCAGTAAAGTTTCATGGCTAGATCAGGTCTAGTTTTGAAGATATTGAAGATTTTCGGTATTGGCAGCAGGGTAGAGAAAATTTGAACTCAGTTTTGAAGGCTTTAGAGGCCCCATATGAGGTCAAAAATTTGGGTGATAGGCACTTGCACTAGTCAAGCCTGTAGAGCGCTTCATGGCATTTTCTAAATGGGGTTATAATAGTCAATCGGGTCAACTAGTGATGACTTATGGTCTCCGAAAGTTGGGTCACCTGAAATGGCAGAAAATATTTTTTCTTCAAAATTTTTGTTCGGGTTTCAAAAGTTATTTTGAGCCGACTTTGATGTAATAAATTGTAAAATAAAATAATTCTAAGTTTGGTCGGCCCTAAGGGCTAAATTTCTAGAACCTTCTCGGGCGGTGGAAATTGCCTATATAAAGAAGGCCTGTAGTGTTGTCTAGGGCAGTTCTGGGTAGTAGATCTGGGTATTGATTCGAGGCTTTGTCCTACAGAATATTGTAAGGGAATGCCCATGTGGCTTTGCATATTGTAATTCTGAAAGTTTGTAATTCCACATTTGTGGAGATAATAAGAAGCCAATTTTCTGTTCTTGCATATTATTGTTGTTGTTTCTCTATTTCTGTTATGTGTTTGTGGTATTAAGGGGAGCACCCTTCATCAAAAATGATATGATCAAATGATTGATTCAATATTGATCAATAATGAAATACAATGAATAATGCCCAATTTATTATGGCTAATTGATTTGATGTGCCTGAATATATAGGCAATGTATGATATCTAGGAGAGATGCAAATGATAACCTATCAACTAGACAAGGTGCAATCATACGTCCACCAAAGGTGGACCATCCTCCATTGTAAAAAAAAATATGCGCAACATGTTCAACAATGAGAGGATGATAATGTGATAAGAGCACTAAAGTTGGATTTCACACCTAAAGTAGAAATTATCCTACACCGTGTGCTAAAATTAAATGCAAACTCTTAGGTGTCTCAATGAAAAACTACTTTCTAATGCATTATCTTAAGTAAACTTAAGTAAAGTGCAATTAGGAATATTTAATTATACCAAAAATAATAATTTATCAATAAAAATGTATAATTAATACCATGAAAACCAAAATTATTGTCCTGGTGAAACATTCCTTACACAAAATTAAGTAAATTATTTTGCAACCCTTGTAAATACTATTGAAAAAATATAGCTGCAAAGAAAAATAGGTATTATTTAATTGATATGCAAGATCAACATGTGCATCTAAAGAATAAACTACATGTAAACTAATTGTCCAATAAAAGTGAACATGGTGAATGACATGGATAATTAGATGAAGATCTCACATCCATATGTGTAGTTCCCCTCCACTTTTTTATGTTATATTGTGACTCATTCTTATTTTGGGGTGATGTAAATGTATATATTTCTATTGTGGTCATTCCCTTGTTGATGGTAACTTTACTTGATACATGGTTGTAATCAGTTTATATACATGTTTTTTCTCAATTTGAACATGAGATGTAATGGTTTCTCCTTGCTGCTAGTAGAATAAGACAATTTGGATTATTAAGTGTGATTTTGTGCTTATTAAATGATTGCATATATAATTGTTCACTTTTCATGAATTAAATTGGCATATTTGTGTATGGTTAGTTAAATAACATGTATATTAAAAGATTGAAATGGTTTATATAGAAATGAAGATATTAAAAAAGTAAGCATTAGATCTAGAATAAATTGTAAAGAAGTGCGACTAAATTAAATACTAGAAATCACACCTTAGTGTGCAATGGGTACGTCATAAGTTATGGAAAGGTCATTTAAGTATTTGTCCCTTTTTTTTTCACTCCCTCTCAACCTCTCTAGATCTCCTTATCTCTTTATCAACCTATCTCTTCCTCTTTATCTCTCCCTCTCTATGTCTTCCTTTGTATCTCCTTACGTCTCTTTCTATCTTTACCTATCGATCTATTTCTATCTCTCTATATATTTTTCTCCCTTTCTTATCACTCTGTATTCATCTCTATCTCTACCTTCCTCTCCCCGTTCCATATGTAGACACATCTCCCTCTCTCTATCCATCCATATCTCTCCATCAACCCCTTCCTAAACCTTTAAATCTCCAAATATCCATGTTTCTTCCCCCATCACTCCCTCTATGTCTATCTTTTTATCTCTCTATCCCTATATATCTCCTTGTCACTACCTCTCTCTATATATGATCTCTTTCTACCTCTATTTTTATCTTTATATCGCTCCCTCTCTCATTCTCTCTTCTTTATATATTTATATACTCCATCACCCCTCTCTCTATTTCTCCTTGTCCCCCCCCCCTCTCTCTCTCTCTCTCTCTCTCTCTCTCTCTCTCTCTTCCCTCTACACCACTCTCTCTTTCTATCCCTATCTCTCCTTATCTCCCCCTATCTTTGGTCCGAATAGTTTATTCACATTGTCCATGATTATTAAAATACTTTTTCTTTCTTGATATTCATTTTAGTTTTATCAAACGAAAAGCTACTTTACCTAGGAAATGCAAGCATAAGGTATAATCCATCGTGGAAATATTGAATACTGAAATGACAAAATAATGAGAGGCAAAGATTGATGTGTATGAGAAAAAAGTTTATACATTCACTTCATTGTCTTATCTTCCACCTGGCAATCCAGAGCATGTAGAGTTGTATGGGACTTTACAAAATAAATAACCAAGATTCCTTTGATGGTAGTGCATTGGTTCTAAAAAAATTTAGACCTTGGTTGTAATGGGTATGCCAAAGATATGTGGAAGGGGAGATAAAATGTGAAATTTGAAATGAGTTGAAAGAAGGTCTAGTCCTATCTCCACATCTCTATATTTCTTCCCCCATCTCTCCCTCTATCTCTATCTTTTTATCTCTCCATCCCTATATATCTCCCTCTTGCTACCTCTCTCTATATATCCCTCTCTACCTCTATTTTTTTAATCTTTATATCTTTCCCTCTCTCATTCTCTCTTCTTTATATATTTATATACTCCATCTCCTGTCTCTCTATTTCTCCCTCTCCTCTCCATACCCATCTTCTTTTCAATCTCCATCTCCATCTCCATACCTTTCTCTATCTCCTTTCTCTCTTTCTCTACCCTTTACACCACTCTCTCTTTCTACCCTATCTCTCCCTATCACCCCCTATCTTTGGTAGGAGATAATCATTCAACACATGGTCCAAATATTTTATTCACATGCTCCATCATTATTAAAATAATTTTCTCACTAGATATTCATTTTAGTTTTACTGCATGAAAAGATACTTTACTTGAGAAATGCAAGTGCAAGTTATGATTCAGCGTGGAAACATTAGATATTGAAATGATAAAATAATGAGAGGCAAAGATTGATGTGTATGAGAAAAATGTTTATATATTCACTTCATTGTCTTACCTTCCACCTGGAAATCCATATCTAATGTAGAGTTGTATGAGACTTTACAAAATAAATGACCAAGATTCCTTTGATGGTAGTGCATTGGTTCTAAATGTTTTTGGACCTTGGTGTGTAATGGGTACGCCAAAGATATGTGGAAGGGGAGACAAAATGTAAAATTTGAAATGAATTCAAAGAAGGTGCAGTCCTATTAATATAAGAGAGAAGCATTTAGTTTGTGAGCTTGTAGGACCTAGCATTCACCCTTCTTCACTTTTAAAAGATATGCATGCATACAACAAATCCCATATGTTGCTTGATAGAAAAATGAGGAAGAACACTTGACACCATTAACAAATGAAAATTCTTCAAATTATATAAATTAATTGCAATAGTTTCAAGTATGTCCCGTATATTTACTTTTCCTAATCCTACAAAGTTCAGTAGATAAATACAAATTTAAAGAAATTTAAAATAATATATATGTTTCATTAACTTTTTTTATCTACATTTTGTTCATCTAAGAATCAATATCATCAAAAAATTGTCACCTATGTAAAATGAAACATAGTAGGTAAAATCTCCTATGTAACAACAATGATATATGGTCATCAGAAACATTATTTAATTTCCTCTAGCTTGCCTTTATTTAGTTTTTCCAACGTAACTCTCAACTCTCCCCCAACATGTCAAGTATTTGCCTTTTTCTTTGTGAATGAAAAATACAGCTGGTACAAATATCAGCCACCAATTGCATCTTACTTTAGTTACGATAAATATTTTTTAAATATAAAAAAATACTGACATCTGATTTGTTAAAAAAAGTGTTAATAATAACGAGTGAAAGACAAAGCTTTTCCTATAGTTCTATAGCCAACAACAATAACTTATATTAAATAAACACAAATATATTCAAAGATGTGACATGTACAAATTGTTTCTACAATGATAGAACTGATTAGTTGAAACATATTTGCATTGTTCATGCATCATTTATTGAAGATATTATTTTGGGATACTCCATGTTGAATTATTAACATTAATTTTAAACTGGAAAGCTTTGTAAAGTGCTTTTGCACTATAAAAAGTTTATACAACACATGAATTTATAGATGTGTTATTTACAATTGAGGACTCCCCCAGGTTTGTATCATTATCGCTCTTCTTCTTCTTCCAGGGTTGCTTCCTCATGGGTGATGCAATTGGTGTGCAATACATCGTATTTGGTTGCATTCATTTGCTTCTAATTTGCAATTATTGAATCCTTTGTAAGTCCTATTTTAGAGGACAACCTATTTGGTTGCTTCTAATATGCATACTATATTCGGTTGCATCTCACCATTGCAGATAACAACCACTAGAATACCACTTTCTTATTCAACCACAATGCCACAAGAACAATAAAATATGTTGCATATTCTTCAATACAATCCAAAGTAATCTACCTCACAAATCACTTTGAGTGCATCATTGGCCATACTTATTTTGACAAGGTCACCCTCATGAAAAGACCTTTTCCACAAGAAAGACTCTCTCCTCTTAATTGAAAAATAAAATATATTCCAAATCAAACATTAGGAAAAAGATACAACTAAAGTGGCTATCACATTATATACAATCAAAGTCCTTCAACAACATGGCTTGTCTATCTCAGCACAATATCACACTATGTGGATCATCAAAACTAAACATTCTTGTTTGCATCCTCTCATCATATTTCATACCCATCCTCACTAACAATATAGCTCTCTCTCTCTCTCTCTCTCTCTCTCTCACACACACACACACACACACACACACACACACACACGTGTGTGTGTGTGTGTGTGCGCACGTGTTTCCTCTGCATTTAGGTTGATTTCTTAACTCTCCATTCTACTTTCTCTATCATCTTGATCTTTCAATTTCTCTACAAATTTAATGCTTACACCTCTCTCCATGATTCGTAGCCTCACACCACAAGCCCCTTTAACATCGTTGACCCCTCCTCTTAGTTTTCTTCTTTTTGTGCACAGGAATAATTTCCAAATTCCCTTACCCCCTTGTTGTTCACAACACCTTTCTTGTAATACTTTTTTGTTGTGGATTCCTCTCTCTCTACCATCTTGCAATTTGGTGAAGAGAAAAGGTAATGCTTTAGACATCTTCTTGTCATTCTCTTATCTTCCTCCTAACTAAGATGTTGCAGTGTCTCCTAGCGGTATTACTCTCCTCTTTTCTTGAAGAGCTCAAATCCCTCATAAAGGTGTAAATGACATCTACTACATGCTAACAAAGGTTGTGGAATTCCAATCGTGGTGAAGGCCTATCACTGTCTTCTCTAGTATTATTGTCCAGCCCATAACTAATATTATCCATAAAATAGTGATACACTTAAGTAAGTATTTCAAAAATAAAAGGCATCACATGCCGGGGCCCAACAATGGTATCAACGACAAAGAAAAGGACTGCAATTTAGTACCATGTTAAAAGTATATCCAATTACTAAGATTTTAGGTGGATGCTCTTCCATTGCAATAACAATTCTACAGTGAGAAATCAGGAGATTCAAACCCGTACGGATAAGAAAGAGGGACTCCATCAAAACTCATCACTGCTACAATACATTGAAAGATGAGGGATTAGATAGTATCATGAAAGGCAGGAATTGAACCTGACTGATGCTGTAGTAGTTCTTGTCAACTTCGCACTCACTACCCTGCCTGCTCGTACCAAACATCCTCTGTAATCGTCTCTATCAAGTGACAAAGAAAAACCCATCTCCATTTTCATCGTCTTTTCCAAATCTAGGGCATCCAATTGGGAATTTATGAGATAATGGAAATAAACATATCTTCCACTTGCCCCTCCCCCACCCATTTGTTCGTATACACAGACACGGGCTTTTGCTTCCCTGCTTACATTTGTTGTTGCCAGAACACCCCTGTCATACATGTATCTTGCACCTGCCAAACCTAATTGTTTATTTGTTCAGATTTATTTTCTTTTTCTTTTTTGGTTTAAAATAAAGAAAATGGGCACATTACCTTTGAATACGACCAAGCACTTATTTCCACTGTTGGCAATTGATCGAGATTGCATTGACAGATCATTAAAAAAATAAATAAATGGAAGCCAATGAAAAATAGTGAAAATCCACGGTTCAGATGATTTTAATGGTCGTTCAACCCTCTACACCATTGATATTTAAAATTAGCTTGGCCTCTCTCAGATAGGGAATGCCTACGACATAAAAATGAAATAGAAACAAAATGAAATAAAAATAAAATTCAAGGAAATAATTTTAATTATAATTTATTATAAATTGATTGATCTTAGGTATTTCTGAATTCTTTATTTACACATTATGTTACCTTCCCCCTATTCACTTTCTCAATTCCGTTATTAATTAGTTAGTTGCATGAGCATTCTTGGTAAATATTTTGTAATAATTTTCTTGAATTTGGAGAAAATCTCTTTTTAGCTGGTGTTAAGTTGTGGATTTGGGGATATCAATTGAATTTAGGGAGCTTTCAACTTGGTGTAAATCACTTGCAGACTCTTCGCTCAGTTTTCAGCTCCGATTAACCAAGTAGGGCTTTCTTGAATTCTTGTATTCATAGATTCCAAATTTAATTTAAAACACATTGTTTTAAGCAATCACAAATTCTTTTGTCTTCTTGGAAATTGTTCATGTTTGTCATAATTTGGTTCCATATCATTGTATCTTTGACGAAAAATTTGAAAAAAAAAGTTTCTATTTTAAAAATTTCATCGTAGAACCAGAGTAATAGAAACTAAAAGATTCATATATTTTCTCAAGCCCTTATACTGTATTTATTCATGATTTTCATTTGTTTTAAATTAGAAGTTCTTTGGTTCTTATACTGATGTTTATTTAGTTAAGTAAATTACCATTCCTATGTATAGTTTGATTGGCTAATGAATTTTGAAGCTTTTGATTCACTATTTCTCATGTAACCGCTTAAAACATGACTTGGGCATAGTTGTTTTTACAAACTCTATTATTGAATTTTGACAGAGTTTTTCTTCATTCCCTTTCTAGGTTTGGGGTAGTATCCCTTATTGTGTTGTGTAACTGCTTCCCATTCACGATGGCTCATTCATTTCAAATATTTTTTTTTATCAATGAATTCATAACAAGCATTTGGAAATCTTTGATATATCTTTTGTCCATTTGCTTTCCTACTCTAAGTCAAGACTACATTTTTTTTCATCTATTGTCATTAGAAATAGCATCTATTAGAGATAAATTTATCCAATACTGGCTGCCCATTTACATTTTCCTATCTGGTTTTTGTACACAAATCTCGTAGGTGATTTTAGTAAGTTTTGAATAGTATAGTGTATGTGATTTCTCTTTGTTATATTTGATCATATACAAAAGATTATTATTGAAAAGAATGTTTATTCTTGTGTGGTGTTAGTTTAATGAACAACTTGATTAAAGTTCTTTGTCCCATTTATGAATTCCCTATTTCAGGACTGAATTATCCTCATCAATGGTTGTCTCTTGATTTTGTGTAGTTTTGAATGCATGAGTGATTGAGAATTTTCATTCGTTACATAAAGAATTAAAAGTACTAAAAATTCACTAATTTATTTACTCTCTATGAAAATTTATAATCTAAATTTGCATCGTTGGAATGTATAACTTGTTGAGAACTATAAATCACTGGAAATAATTAATCGTTGGAAAGTATAACCCGTTGGAAACTATATACTACTGGAACAATTAATCGCTGGAAACCATAACCCGCTGGAATTCATAATTATATGTGAACAATTAGGAAATTATACTCAAAATTAGATATAGAACAAGGGATGCACACAACTGGAGTCCCTACCTTAGGTAGGGGCGTAGGAGAATCTATTGATCTCGCATAGGAAAATCTATTGATCTGGCATATGCTTTAGTTTTTTTGAGAGAAAAAGGAAAGAGAAATGATATCGAGTAACCACATAGTCAATAGATTTACAGAGTGAAAGATGTGTCTGAGAAGACAATGCTAATAAGGCCAAAGAGAATAAGCACATAACAATGGTAGGAAAACACAATGGATTTACAGAGTGAAATATGTGTCCGATGTTAGAATAACTGAGAGAGTGGGGTGAATCAGTTAGATTAGTTATCCTATAGTCCCAAATACAAAGATGTACCTTATAAAACAAATTCAACAATTTATGCAGCTCGGTAACATAACAATATCAATCTGTCTATTCACTTTACCAATTACTAGTAATTATCCAACTGTGATTACCGGCTAAATCAACTATGTAGTATGTAAAGTATGATAACAAATTAATCATCACAAATAACACATAACACAATGATTTAACGTGGAAACCCCGTTAAGGGAAAAACCACCTAGGACCGGTAACCCAAAAATTTTCACTCTTTTGAAGTGAGCTCGATGAAGAGCCAACCCTGTTAAAGGTTACAATACACACTGTGAAGTGTGACCTAGCTAGAGGATTTATCACTAAAAGTTAACTTTTGACTAGCAATCACTATGGGGTCAACAAGATAACACTTTACATTCATTAAATGTCATATGATAGAACATAAGACTATTAGGTCCACTCGGTTAAGAGATTTTCTAAATCAATGGTTAAACTGATACAGTACTGATTTGATTCAAATACAACTTAATTGCAGATATATAGATCTATGCTATGCTCATAAAATCCTTTGATCACTAATCAATTCACTTCTTTAACATTTCTCAACTTACTTTCACTCGGTAAATAGTTCTCTGATGCTCTATAATCTCTGTAGCTCGGTTCTTTCCTTAACCAATTTGATCAAGCATGCATGAATAAATCTTCACGCAAAATCTCTATAGTCTCCTTATTTTCGGCATGTGTCAATAATGAAACTCATATCTCTTATATAAACAAGTAAACCATTTTCTTGTCATCCATCAGATTTTGCCGCTTAATCTCCTTCATCCATTTTTCCACTTAAACCTTCCTCAACAGATGTGTCTTTAACATGTTTCAATCTCATCCTTTAGATCTTCCTTGAATTTTTTTAGTCGTGGATCTCAGAACTAACTTTATCTGTAACCTTGAAATCATAATAATTTCCAGTTCATCAATTTCAGTTAGTTGAACTTAGCATTTAATATTTGCATCCATACTCGGTTAACATAGAAATGCGTCGGTGAATACTAGATCGGTTAATAATATCACTCAGTATACACTGCACTAGCTCAATGTATACAAAAGTCTTCATTTACTGACCACATTGACTTGTTCTATTCAGCTTCCTACTTCATAGTAGATTAATGTAAAATGCTCAAGTCAACAATATGAAGCCATAGACTCATCAATAAGTCACCCAATGTGTTCCTTATCCTTATCTGTCATATCCATCTTTTCCTTATGTAGATATATTAATTCTTCATCTTTGCTTCCTTCAACAGATGTTTAGATGTTTGTAACTATCATGACAAGTATTGTCAAAAATATTTGACATCAATGACAAAATATTGACTGATTTAATCATTTTACATCTCACTTTAGTAGCTTGTTGATCTCTAATCACTGATTCTCAATTCATCTAGATATTCAATCAGTTGTAGTTCATCAATCTCTCCCTTTGTCATTGGTGGAAACACAAGAAATATGAAATATGCTATACACATGCCAAACATGTATTCTACAACTATGTAAGTAAATGTTGTAGCTCAGTAAGCTCTCCCTAGCTTGATTGCTTTAATATGTTTAATAACTAAAAAACAAAAAAACATTACATGCAGACTCTCCCTGTGGATTTGATCTTTTCAGTTCTACCAATGTTCTCAGTAAAAAATATGATTGATAAGTAGGAGATATTTTCCAGAGCAAGTCAAATTGTGATATTGCTATCAGGATTTAACTATGTAGTTTTTTTTTGAGTCAAAATCATTGACCCATGATTCATGAGTAGTTCACTGAACCCATCTCTCATGAGAATGAAATGGAACACTTAGCACTCATTGGATCTAGGTGATGCTCATAGAGGTGAAGCACTGGGACTTCCCGGGAGGTCACCCATCCTAGTACTACTCCACCTTGAGCATGCTTAACTATGGAGTTTCCTCCATGGTTAAACCCACTCTACTTGCATCCTCATTTGCAAAACATTCACCAAGTGTTGTGCCTTATGAACCATTCATTAGAAAGCCCCTTAAGCTCATTAATTGATAAGTATGAGATATTTTCCACAGCAAGTCAAATTGTGATATTGCTATCAAGAATTAACTATGTAGTTTTTTTTTGAGTCAAACTCATTGACCCATGATTCATGAGAAGTGGTTCACCAAACCCATCTCTCATGAGAATGAAATGGAACAATTAGCACTCATTGGATCTCGGTGATGCTCACAGAGGTGAAGTACCAGGACTTCCCGAGAGGTCACCCATCCTAGTACTACTCTATCTCGAGCACGCTTAACTACAGAGTTTCCTCCATGGTTAAACCCACTCTACTTGCATCCTCATTTGCAAAACCTTCACCAAGTGTTGTGCCTTATGAACGATTCATTAGAAAGCCCCTTAAGCTCATCAATTGATAAGTAGGAGATATTTTCCATAGCAAGTCAAATTGTGATATTGCTATTAGGATTTAAGGGGCTTTCTAATGAATGGTTCATAAGGCACAACACTTGGTGAAGGTTTTGCAAATGAGGATGCAAGTAGAGTGGGTTTAACCATGGAGGAAACTTTGTAGTTAAGCGCACTCAAGCTGGAGTAGTAATGGGATGGGTGACCTCTCGAGAAGTCCTGGTGTTTCACCTCTATGAGCATTACCTAGATCCAATGAGTGCTAAGTGTTCCATTTTATTCTCATGAGATATGGGTTTGATGAAACACTACTCATGAATCATGGGTCAATGAGTTTGACTAGAAAAAAAACTACATAGTTAAATCCTGATAGCAATATCATAATTTGACTTACTGTGGAAAATATCTCCTACTTATCAATTAATGAGCTTAAGGGGATTTCTAATGAATGGTTCATAAGGAACAACACTTGGTGAAGGTTTTGCAAATGAGGATGCAAGTAGAGTGGGTTTAACCATGGAGGAAACTCCGTAGTTAAGCGCGCTTGAGCTGGAGTAGTACTGGGATGGGTGACCTCCCGGGAAGTCCCGATGCTTCACCTCTGTGAGCATCACCTAGATCCAATGAGTGCTAAGTGTTCCATTTCATTCTCATGAGAGATGGGTTCAGTGAACCACTACTCATGAATCATGGGTCAATGAGTTTGACTCAAAAAAAAACTACATAGTTAAATCCTAATAGAAATATCACAACAAATATGATTTCTCTTCCTTTCTTCATGTCTCTCTCTTCAGATAGATATTTCATAGAAATCTCTCTCTTTTTGTGTTCTTCTCATTTTCATATTCATTTTCTCTCCCTTTGAAAACAATGCCAAAGAAAATAAACAAACATATCTTCAGTAGCCAAATAAATTCTCTATTGTTCGGTGTAGACCATGTATCTTCATATACTAATAACCAAATTTTTGTTTTAGCTCCTCCAATCTTTCACAACTTTAGAAATCCTAAAGTGTGAGATGTGTGCATCAACATGAATGATCTTCTAATAAATTATAGGTTGATACAACCTCCTGATCACCCCTGTGACTGATAGACAGGGGATGGACCCCAAGTCTAGTCCTCAAATATTCAAATGTGTCCTTCAGTAAGGGTTTTGTGAAAATATCAGCAAGTTGCTCCTTAGATGTTACAAATTCCAGTTTCACCTGTTTCTCTTGAAATTGTTCCCTTAAGTAGTGATAATTAATAGATATGTGCTTTGTTTTTTAATGCATCACATGATTCTTTGAAATATTTATAGCACTGGTGTTGTCACAATATAGAACCACCAATTTAGTGATTACTTCATTCATTCCTTCCAACACTTGTTTGATCCAAGAAATATTTGAACAGTTAGTAGCAGCAGCAACATACTCTGCTTCATCAGTAGACTGAAAATTACATGACTATTTCTTACTTGTCCATGTTACAAGTCTTTCTCCAAAGAAAAATGCTCCACTGGTTGTGCTCTTTCGGTCATCAATATTTCCAGCCCAATCTGCATTAGTGTAAACTCCAAGTTCAAATTTTCCTTCTCTAGAGTACCATATACCATAATGCTCTATCTTCTTCAAGTATCTCAATTTTTTATTAACTACAACCATATGTGAGTCTTTAGGATTGGCATAAAATCTTGCCACAATCCCAACTACATGTGCAATATCAGGCCTACTATGTACCACATACATTAATTTTCCAATCATAGATCGCTATAGTGTTTGATTTACCTTTGCAAATTCATTATCCTTTTTCCATTTACATCCAGTCACCATCTATGTTCCTACTGGTTTTGCATCTTCCATGCCAAAAGTCCTTAGTACTTCCTTAATGTATTTTGATTGAGTAATGAGAATACCATCATCCCGTTGTATAATCTGCAAGCCTAGAAAGAATTTAATCTCTCCAAACATTGACATTTCAAATTCCTTTCTCATTTCATCAAAAAAAGATTTTCAAATATTGTCATTACCTCCAAATATGATATCATCAACAAATATCTCAGTAATCAAAATGTTATCATCAGATTCTCCTTCCATGTATAAATTATTGTTCTCACTAGTTCTTACAAAGACAATACTGATAAGATAAGCATGTAGTCTTTCATACCATGCCCTCAGTGCTTGCTTCAGTCCATAAAAAGCTTTGTGTAATCTACATAACATGTTTTTCTAATTTGGATCAACAAAACCTTACGGTTGTTCTATGTAGACTTCCTCCTCAAGAATGGCATTTAGAAAAGTTGATTTCACATCCATTTGATATATTTTGAATCCTTTATGTCCTTCATATGCAAGTAGTATATAGACTCCTTCAAGTTTTGCAACAGGTGCAAAGGTTTCACCATAATCTATTTCTTCTTCTTGTGCATATCCCTTACAAACAAGTCTTGCTTTGTTCCTAGTGACCTCTCCAGTTTCATTTAACTTATTCCTAAAAATCCACTTAGTACCAATTACATTTTTATCTTTCGGTCTGGGTACTAATGTCCATGTCTTATTCTTCTCAATTTGTTCAATTTCCTCATTCACATCCTTAATCCATTCTTCATTTTCAAGTGCAAATCTAACATTCTTAGGTTCAAACTCACAAACTAAGCATGTGTATTGTCTTAACTTACTTTTGGTCATCATGATAGCTTGCTTATCTCCAATGATTTGGTTCTCCAGATGTTGTCTCCTGACAAATCTTTCTAGCACTTGATCTCTTCTTTTTTCTTCATTTGGTTCAGGTTCATTCTCTTGCTCGGTAGCTTCATCTTGATGCTCAGTTTGTATTTGTTGATTCTCAGTAGCATTTACCTACTTCTCGGTAGACTCATCCTATGGCTTCAGTAGATAAGATGGATCTTCAACATATGTATACCTACCATAGTCTTCTGGTTCCTTCATTCTTTCTTCATCATTCTTTTCAGCAAACTCATCGACTTTTACATTAGCTCTTTCAATCATCTTATTAGTAGCCTTGTTCAAAAATTTATAAGCTTTACTCTTAGTAGAATATCCTAAGAATATTCCTACATCACCTTTAGAATCAAATTTTCCTTTTCTATCATCTTTCAGAATGTAACATTTGCATCCAAAAATTCTAAAATAACTTACATTCGGTTTATATCCAAACCATAACTCATAAGGTGTCTTGTTTGTGTCTTTCTTCAGTTGAACTCGGTTTAGGGTGTATAATGCAGTGCTAACTACCTCTCTCCAATACATTTGTGCAACATTATTCTCAATCATTAGTATTCTTGCACAATCAACAATGGGTCTGTTTCTCCTTTCAACAATTCCATTTTGTTGTGGTGTCATAGGTGCATAAACCTGTCTTTTGATTCCATGCTCATTACAGTAGTTAGTGAATTCATCAAAAATAAACTCACCTCCTCTATCAGACCTTAAGCATTTCAATTCTCTACCAGTTTCTTTTTCAACTTTAGCCTTGTACCATTTAAACAATTTGAATGCCAAATATTTTTCTTTTAAGAACATGACTGTCATCATCCTAGAATAGTCATCAACAAATAAAATAAAGTATTTGTCTCCATAGTAGCTTTAAGTTCTCATGGGACCACACAACTTGGTATGAACCAACTCCAAAATGCCTTTAGATGAATAGTCTTTACTTTTAAAACTATATTTGGTCATCTTTCCTTTATGACATTGATGACACATAACATGATCAGGTTTAGTTAGGCTCGATAAACCTATAAATTTTCTCTTTCTACTGATCTTAATCAGGTTATCAAAATTTACATGACATAACCTTTTACGCCACAACCATGCATCTTCATTCTTAGCCGGAAAACAAGAAGTCTCAGCATTGTCAAGATAGAATAAATTACCTTTTGATTGTCCTCCAATACCAACAAGCTTTCCATTATCATCATAGAATTTCACCTTCTTTCTTTCAAATGCCACTCGGTGTCCTAAGTTATTCACTTGTGCTACACTCAACAAATTGTAGTTAAGTCCTTTTACCCAATATGCATTATCACATCTAATTCTATCATTCAGTAAGATAGACCCTTTTACTTTCACCTGATAGGGCATATCATTTCCCATTTTCACTAATCCTCCATTATAATGCTCAAGATGATCAAACTTATCTTCATCACTAGTCATGTGATGTGTACAACCACTATCAATGATCCAAGTATTATTCTTACTAACTTTTGAAATAAGGGTTGTTTCTACATACCTTTCCTCTTCTTTTGAGTCATCTTTCATTGCAACAAATACCACTTCTATTTCATCATTAGTGTCAGTGTCATCTTCTTCAACAAGGGAACATGCTTTTTTCCCTTTGTCTTTGTAATCTCGGTTGTCTCTGTTGTAGTGTCGGTTTCCTCTTCTTCCAAATTTTCCATCATCAGACCTGTCTTTGTCTTTATCTCCCTCTTTCCCATTGGGACATCTAGCAGCAATATGGCCAATCTCTTTACAATTAAAACAAGCTAAATGTAACTTTCCCTTGTACCTTCCTTTACCTTTTTGAAGTCTCCGGACCATAAGCGCTTCAGGTTCATCAAGCTCATCTTTGCTGTTGTTGTCACTTTCATTCTTTATACTGTGCTTATTGCTTGATTTACCAATCTTAAGAGATGACATACAAGTAGAATCTATTGTTGGTACAACACTATTAACATAATTGTTGAGCTCAAAAGTAGTTAACTTTCCAATTAGACTATAAAGAGTAAGAGTGCTACCATGTGCAGACCTCATTTCATGAATAGCAGATATTCTGATTGCATAGATATGCAACAATTTTCTCAGTATTTTACTTACCATAGTGTCTTCATAAATAATACCTCCTACTCCTCAAATAGCATTGACTGCCTCTTTGATTCAGTTGGAGTATTGTATAATGTTATCACCTTCCTTCATCTTCATGTCATCAAATCTACCTCTCAAGCTTTCATCTTTGGCTCTCATCACATTCACATCACTGCCATGAACTAGAGAAAGTTTATCCCAAATTTGCTTCGCTGTAGTGCAATCCTTGACATCCTCAAATTCAGCATCAGATAGAGAAGCAACAATCTCTATCATAGTAATATTATGTTCATGTCTGTCTCTTAACTAATCAAGAGTCAAAGGTCTAACATTTGGTTGTAAGTAGCCATTGTCAAGTAAAGGTATAGCAGATTCTCCAATTCCAGATATGTGAAGCCTCATCTGACTTTGCCATGTGAAGTTATCTTTATTCATCTTCGGCACTTCCCTCTTATACATGTTTGTGATCTTTATGCTCAAGTCCTTAAAAATTTCTCCCAAGCAACCAATATGCTCTGATACCAATTGTTAGAATAACTGAGAAGGGGTGAATTAGATCAGTTATCCTACAGTCCCAAATACAAAGATGTACCTTATAAAACAAATTCAACAATTTATGCAACTTGATAACATAACAATATCAATATGTCTGTTCACTTTACCGATTACCAGTAATTATCCAACTGTGATTATTGACTAAATTAACTACATAGTATGTAAAGTATGATAACAAAATAATTATCATAAATAACACATAACACAATGATTTAATGTGGAAACCCTGTTAAGGGAAAAACCACTTGGGACCAATAACCCAAAATAATTCACTCTTCTGAAGTGAGCTCGGTGAAGAGCCAACCTTGTTAAAGGTTACAATACACACTGTTAAGTGTGACCTGGTTAGAGGATTTATCACTAACAGTTAACTTTTGACCAGCATTCACTATGGGGTCAACAAGATAACACTTTACATTCATTGAATGTCATAGGATATAACATAAGACTGTTAGGTCCACTTGGTTAAGAGATTTTCCTAATCAATGGTTAAATTGATACATTACTAATCTGATTTAAATACAACTTAATTGCAGATATTCATATCTATGCTATGCTCATAAAATCCTCTGATCACTAATCAATTCACTTCTTTAACATTTCTCAACTTACTTACACTCGGTAAATAGTTCTCTGACGCTCAATAATCTTTGCAGCTCAGTTCTTTCCTTAACTAGCTTGATCAAGCATGCATTAATAAATCTTCACGCAAAATCTTTGTAGTCTCCTTCTTTTTGGCATGTTTCAATAATGAAACTCATATCTCTTCTATAGACAATTAAACTGTTTTCTTATCATCCATCATATTTTTTTGCTTAATCTCCTTCATCCATTTTTATGCTTAAACCTTCCTCAGTAGACGTGTCTTTAACATGTTTCAATCTCATCCTTTAGATCTTCCTTGAATTTTATCAATCGTGGATCTTATAACTAACTTTATATGTAACCTCAAAATCATAACAATTTCTAGTTCATCAATTTTAGTCGGCTGAACTTAGCAGTTAATATTTGCATCCATACTCGGTTAACATAGAAATACGTCAGTGAATACTGTAATACCCCAAAATTGACACCTTATAATTTCAATCAATTTTGGTGCATTTTCTTCAATTTTACATCATTAAAGTCCTATTTTACTATGCAATTTTCTCTCTCCTACCTGACTTTATTTGACTTGGTGTCAATTACAAAAACCCTAAATTGCATTAATCTTACACTATAATTAATTCCTAAGTATTCAAATTTATTAGCTAAATAATCCCTATGATAAATTAATTTAATTCTAAAGTCCTAAGTGCTTTTAAATTAAATTAAAGTCACCCCCTTTAGCTAATACACATAAAGGGAATTAATATTATTTGGTTATTTGAATGGATTATCTTATTTGGATTTAATAATTCAAATTATTTGAAGGGTCACCCCTATGTGGCAATAATTCATTCTTTTAATTAAGTAATTCCTCAATATTTGTCTCAATTGGAAATGAAGAGTCAACTATTTCATTTCAAGAAACTCTTCATCCTCTCTCCTGGATTTTCCATATTATGAACCTTCTTCCTTATTCGAAAGGAAGGCAATTGTGAGAGTATCTAAACTATAGTCAAATTTAGTCTCAAGTATTTCATATTTCCAAGCTTTTATTGCTCATTAGTTTAATTTCCATTTCTAGTTAATTGCATTCTCATATTAGTGTAATTTGCTTATTGTTATTAGCTTAATCCTCATATCTCTTTCAAGTTCTTAGATTAATTGCACATTCATCTTAGAGTAATTGCAATTTGTTTATTTTTCAAGCTTTCAAAATCCTTCATATTAGTTTGGTCTTTTGGTTGTTGGCTCTTGTTCTGAGAGTCATTCAAACACCTGCTAATTAGAAGGCAATAGGTTGAATCGATAAAATCTTATGAATTGAGAAATTCACTCACCTTCGTGATTCGATGATCGAGAAATGACTATGTTGTGTATATGGCTTGATTAGAGGTCCACGTTTAGCTATAAACATTATGGTGCCCAACGTGGGGCAGAAAAATCATTTCTGACCTCACTCTCAAAATTTTTCTAATAAGAAATTTGAACTCTACAGTGCGTTTGTACTTCACTGTGTATGAAACTTCACATGAGATTTTAGAGCGTACCATGCAAAAATTTGCTCCCAGTAGCATTCTATTGCGTGAAGAAACACTTTCTTGTGTAGGAGCCTGCACTTTCTCACGTGTAGCACTATACTTTCTCACGCGAAGTTTTACTGTTAGTCATTAAATTTTCCAAATTCTGCAATTTACTGTTACTTTTTCCTGACATTTACTTTCTACTGTTGCTTTCATATTTTTGATTTCTGCTACAATGTAACAGTGGTTTGTAGGTCGCTTGTCGAAGATCATAAAAACTTGCTAACAGTTTTCTTGTAGGACGGTTGTTGAAGATTATTTAAAATGTTGTGCTTGTTTACTATTTTTCATTCACATAGTCTAATTAGGGCTTTGTTAAGATTTCTTAAGGGTCCTGATAGCAAAGTAGGGGAATAGGCTCTTCATTACATGGAAGTGATGCCCATGAATGAAACTGAGACCCAGATGTTGCTAGAATGATGGATACTTGGGGAAGCAAAGCAAGGTAGTGAATTTTTAGCACATCTACTTGCTAGGGGATTATGCTCTTCTCTCTTTGAGAGAACCAAAAACCCAAAAGCTTGTGGATTTGGTGGAGTGAAACTAGCTCGATGATGAATATGCTTGATGTTTTTGGGTAAGGTGAAGAGGTAGAGAAGTATGCTCTTCTTTCTTTGAGAGAATCAAAAAATCTGACCCTTGAATCCAAGCCAAGTCCTGTGTCACCTTTAGAGGACCTGCCAGAAGTTGAACCTCCGGGAATGACCCAAGTGAGTACGCACCTATCACCAATGATTTTGCCTCACTATAACAAAGAATTTTTTTTTGAGTCTAAAGACTCCAAAACCATGTTAACTTCCTTCTCTTGATTTTGACTATCATCTTGAGAAGGCTCCATGTGTTGTACTAAGCGGTGCTGCTCCTAGACCTACTTGCAAGGGTGTATGACTTTCGGGTGTTGGTGTGGCTGCGAGGCCTCAACCCTATATCAAGGGCACTGAAGGTTAGTGTGAATAGAAGCCCACTAAAAACTTTCCTTAGTTAGTTGCCTACTTGGATCACCTTTGAAAGGAGACATAATCTTTGTGCAGGGGGAAGAATCTCTCCTGTAGATTCTTACCATAGGCATGCACTTGGATGCTTGAAGGTGGTATATGACACTGGCCCTTGCTTCAAGGGTAACCTTTGAACATATACAATTGAGTCCTTGGAAACACCAAAAACATGGGTGCCCTCTAGGGGGTGACATGGCTATGTGAGGTGAACGCATGTGCATAAGCAGTGAGGAAAAGGTTTTGTCTTCTCACTAATTTTTTTGTAGGGATAACTATGTGTTTGTTATCGAGTCTTAAACATGTCCATCATGATTAAACAAAGACTCCCATGATACTGCCAAGTTGCTTTGTCCTTGGTAGGTCTGTTTACGACTACTTCTTGTGTCACCATTGCTTGTTCTAAACCTTCATGCTTGTAAATGAATGCTTGAAACCCTCTTGTAGATTGTTGATTAAACCATCCTTTAAAATGTCTGGAAACTAGATTTTCTATCCAAGAACCATTTGTGTTGTGTCCCAAAATCTATCTTTTATCTTAAAATTTGTATTGAACTGTCAAACTTTGATCTTTTCCTATGCGAAATTTCACTTTCCAGAGCACTTCCTTGCACAAGCTTTCATTCTCTCGCATGAAGTTTGGCATTCTCTTGCATGGCCCAACACTTTCTCATGTGAACCTGTACCCTAGTTTTCAAAACAATGACTTATTTCCCATTGACTGGTGAACTTTTTTCCTGATCTAGTTTTTGTTTGAGGTCTGTTTGTCTATTTTCTTGTAGTTCACTGTTTGAAACTGAGCGTCTCGAGTGACAAACCGAATGATTTTTCTTGAACTCATAATTATCTCCTTGTTATTTGTCTCATCTTTTGTGCTTTTTTACCTTGTATCGTGAGTCTTATCTCAGCTATTCTAGCCATACTCTTGACGATTCACATCTTGGTTGTTCTAGCCTTTATCTCCTTTTTGTTATTCCTCGAGATAGATTTTTAGCATTGTCCTGAGTCTTCTCTTGTCGCATCTTCATCTATGACTATCACAACTAGAAGTGGCAACACTTATCCCATTCGTAATATTAGACAAGGTAGAGGTAAACCTCGTAATCAAGAAATAGATCATCCTGAACCTATCATGAAATCTGAGCATTGTGAGGAATCCACAAGTTCTTCTTCATTGAGTACTTTGAAAGATAGCCCATCTCAATCATTACCTCTAGTGTTCCAAGAGTGTTTTAATCCATTGTTTCAAGTGCAACCTAGTTTCTCATTTCAAGAATAGGACAACTCATTCTTCCAAAACAACTCATTGTTTCATAACTTTGGAAGACCACTTCCTCGAACTAGTTTTATCATTGAACCGATCGATCCTATTTTTGATATTGACTCATTTGAACCTGTTGACCCTCTTGATCATGTTCACACACTAAAAGTTACCTTAGCGGCACCCTTTTAGCATCGTTCATATCATTTTATCGAGTCTTCATTTGTTGCATAGTCCTACATTGACAAGATGGGAGATCCGTTCGACTTCCAACCAGGAAAATATAGACAAACTTATGATCAATCTCAAAACAATCAGCATCACGGTCAATCTTCCAATGACCAACGTCATGCTCAACCTCAAAATGAGCAACATTATGATCAATCCCAAAATAATTAGAATTAGCACCAAGCTCAAAACAAAGCTCAAGTAGATCGAAAACCATATCACTATTTCCCTCCTTCACATGACCAAGACCAAGATGATCAGCAAAAGACCAAGGCCAGAGTATTTATGATATCCTTGGTAACGAAGATGAGGTAATAACTCAAAATGACATAGATGTGGCAAAAGCCAACAAGGGTCTTATCAAGATGGTGGAGATCCTCCTTCTAGAGGAGAAGGAGAAATATTTTCTAGAACTAGCCAAACAAGGGGCCAAATTACCCTGAGACTACCAAGTCAAAATGCTTGTGGCCAAAGAAGAAGAGACTGAGACTGCTAAGTTGCAAAAGATGGTTCAAGACATGCAAGATCAAATTAGTCAACTTGCAAATAATAAGGACAAACCCGCACAACAATTCATAATGGAAAGCATTTGTCCTTTCCCATTTGATAGAAGTCTCCACATGCCACCTTTTCCCAAAGGTGTAGAGTTGCCTAAATATGGAAAATATTGGGTACCACTAATCCCCAAGATCACTTAAGAGATTTTGGTACTTTATCCATGGAATTCATACATGATAAAACCTATCTTATGCACCTATTTCCTCATAGCTTGGATGGACCAGCTATGGAGTGGTTTTCTCAATTGCCCATTGGCATTAAGACTTTTGATGAAATGGCTAATATATTTCTTCAACATTACTCACATAATATTTAGCATCCGGTCAACATCTGGGATCTTTGCAATTTGAAACAGTGACAAGGGGAACCTTTTCTAATGTTTCTCCAAAGGTGGAGACAATTATGTACAAGGTGTCCTCACAAACTACTAGAGTCTGAAAGGATCGACATCTTTTTGGACAATCTTGTCCTAGACTTCAGATACCAAGTGCAATTACAAGGTCCCCTAACCTTTGACAACATGATTAAACAAGTGGTGCGAATAGAGGCCTTTATGATCAAGAAAGGGGAATTGACTTTGAACAAGGACAACAAACAAGGATCTTCAACCTCGAACAAAGATAAAGGGAAGTTTGTCAACAAGAATAGAGACATTATGAATGGTAGAGTGGTTGATAATGTCACCTAGAAGCCTACTAAGTCTATTTTCAATCTCTCTTCTAGCATACAGGTGATTAAAGCTACTAAAAAGCCTGTGATAAAAAACTAGCAACCTTCAAGGTTTTCTAAGAACAAACCTTGGGCATCGCGACCTAAGCGTGAATTCACTTCCATGGGAGAACCACTTGATGTGGTCTATAAAACTCTTGTGCAGAATCAGATACTTACTCCTTTCGAAAAGCATCTCTATGACCCACAACCATGACCTCATTGGTGGAATGACAATGCATACTGTGACTATCACCAAAACATCGGTCATAAGACTTATACTTGTCTTCAGCTGAAACATAAGGTCCAAGATTTGATTGATAATGATGACATTTTTGTGGATGACCATAACAAGAATTTGGACTATCAGGCATTTAAGGATCCCTTCCCTCCTCATGAGAAAGGTGAATCTTCAAAGACTAAGAATACCAATGCTAAGGTGAATTACACATACACTAACGATGACAATGTCATTGGTATGATTGAACCTATTGAGGTTGAGTATTGTGATGTGATTACCATTAAGGGAAGAAATGATGCTCCCAAACCTAAGACTCCTTTCATCTTGCATAGTTCCACATCTTGTTCATCTGAATCTAAACAACCTCAGGATTGTGCCAATGTTGTTACTTGATCACGTGGAAGGATTGTTTTGAAAGGTCATGATCCTCCCATGTCTGCTCTGAAACAAACTGTGGATAAGATTGTTGTTGGTCCTACCAAAAGGAAAACAAAATCAGTCCCCACATCTAGCACGAGTAGTTATAGCATCTTAGATCAGCTCCAGTGAACTAATGCTCAGATTATCATTTTTGATTTGTTGAAGATCTCGCCTGCTCATAGGCAAATTCTGGATAAAGCCCTCACTAAGGAAAATGTCCCCAAGAATCTTGATCTTGATCGGTTCCAATCTATGGTGGGTCATTTGACCTTGCCTCATTATTTTTCCTTCACCAAAGAAGATGATCAGTCTTTGAGCCATTCACATAATGCTCCCTTGCATATAGAAGTCATGATAGGCCCTAAGTGTGTCCGTCGAGTGCTCATAGACAACGGTGCTTGCCTCAAATCTGTTCTGCTAAGTTGCTTACCCAGCTAGGTTATGATGAGGATTGTATAGATTCCTGCAATAATATTACCATCATAGCTTATGATGAAGAGGAACACAAATCCCAAGGATTAGTTGTGCTACCAATCCAAGTTGGCCTTGTTGAGAGAGATGTTACTTTTCAAGTTCTTGATATTCCTCTTGCCTACACCATATTGTTGGGAAGACCATGTATTCATGAGATGTAGGTAGTCCCATCTACATATCACCAATGCATCAAGTTTCCATTTCATGGAGCAAAAGTTACAGTACCTGTCAATACCAATTATTCTTGCAACACACTGGCACAATCTGCAGATAGTCTTGTTCCAACTAATAGAGAGTCCACCAATTTCTATGATGCTAAGCTCAAAGAAATGGAATAGAATCTAAAACTTAAGGATACGGGCATGGGAGAATATCAAATTGAACCTGTGCTATAACTGGCTGCTCTCCCTCCATCTCCATGCTCTTATGGGAGACCTTCTAAGAGTAACAAACCTTCTGATGACTCTCCTCAAATAGTCTATGATGGAATCTTTGTACAAGCCTCTACACCTTTAGAAGATGAGGATGAAGAAAGAGCTATCACAACTTAGATCTATAAAGGGAAATAAATATTTGAAACAACTACTCCACCTCTAGACTTACAGAAAGAGCCATATAGTGAGGCCTTCAAGATCATGAAGCACTATGGCTACAAAGGGAGTGGTCCTATAGGGAATAATGACAATGGTTTGCTAAAACCCATTGAAGCTATAGGTCGCCATACAAAGGATACTACTAGCTTAGGCTTCAAAAAGATCCCCTTTCATTTAGGGATAAACAAATTTGTGCTAGAACCGGAACCTAAACCTAAACCTAAACCTGAGCCAGAATTTGAAGATACTAATCCAAAGGTAAATCCAGAGGCTAGCTTTGATGAAGACACCTTTCGATATCCTATTCCTCCAAAATTTGTTGCACTCTTTGCAAAACCGGATGAACCTATCATACCTGTCCATCAGGTAGAAGCTGAAAGTGATTCTGATGAAACTTCCTCAATCACCCCACTGACATATGACCAGTGGATGAGAATGAAAATTGCTGACCCTACTTTTTTGGGTGAACCTTACATGCCATTACTCTTTCAAGAAAGATTCAAACAAGAACAAATTCTTAATGCTACAAGAGATGAAGATGAATTAGATGATACAACAAGTGCTAATGGAATTCCCACATCAAGTACTGACTCACATGAGTACAAATTTGACTCTTTGTTTGATGCTACTTATGATAAAGATATAGACATTGTGCATACCTATGAAGACCTTCTCGAAGTAGGTGAAGGGTCTAGTGTTAGGATGCATGAATTAGATGCCATCGGTGTTGACTTGTCCTCTACTTCTAAAGTGGGTTCTTGTAGGGATTCGAACTCTCCTTTGGATGAGATCACTCTAGGTCTTGACTTTCTCATCCATGCTTTTGATGACTATATTGTGAATGCAATTGAACCAGCCACTACTTATCTCTCACTCAAAAATCCTAAGCTAATAAACTAGAACTCCCCTTTCTAATCCAATGAAGTCCTAATGTTCTAGAATGATTATGCTCTAGCATGTTACCTCCATGCTATTGAACCTATAATGTCCTCCACCAACGAAGGTAGTGTCAGCATGACAGAGGCAGATATCAAGTATCTTAGTCAAAAAATTAAAAGAAGAAAAAATAGATGCTCTGATGGTGAAAACCACATTGTGCCAGTATAAGAGCCAAAAATAATAAAAATAAAAGATGTATCTGAAGGTGAAAACCTCTCTAAGGCACCCAAAGATGAGATACTTGATATGCTTTTGAGCCACTTTCAAGAGAGATCATCAGTATTGATTGAGCCGACACAACCAGTGAACTTGGGTATAGAGGTTGCTCCACAAATTATTCATCTAGCATAGTCATTATCTGCAAAAGAAAAGGAAGAGTTCACTAGCTTCTTTCAAAGCAAGAAAATAAAATTTGCATGGAATTACTCTGACATGCCTAGATTAGACCCCAATCTAATCATGCACCATATGTCCATTGTGCTAGGTATTAAGCCTGTCAAACAAAAGCTTTGAAAGATGCACCCACACATGGTACTTTTGGTCAAAGAAAAGCTGGAAAAGCTTCTTAAGGTTGGTTTCATAAGGACTATTGACTATGCAGAGTGGATTTCAAATATCATTCCAATCACCAAACATGATAAATCCATTCATGTGTGCACAGACTTCCAGGATCTAAATAAGGCATGTCCAAAAGATGACTTCCCACTACCCAATATTGACATGATAGTGGATATGACAGTGGGTTATGAGATGTATTCCTTGATGGATGGATTCTCTAGCTATAATCAAATAAAAATTGCATTAGAAGATCAAGAAAAGACTGCTTTCATGTGTGCCTGGGGCACCTTTTGCTAGAATGTCATACCCTTTGGGCTTAAGAATGCTAGAGGAACATATCAGAGAGCTGTCACTACCATTTTCATGATATGATGCATAAAATAATGGAAGATTATGTGGATGACACTTTGGAAAAAATCATGCTATGAAAAACCCATCTTACAGATTTGGGTCCCATACTTGACTGCATAAAACAATTTAGTCTCAAACTTAATCCCAAAAAATGTGCATTCAGTGTCACTTCTGGGAAACTCTTGGGTTACATCATTTCAGCTAAAGGCATAAAGGTTGATCTTGGAAAAGTTCAAGCTATTATGGAAATGCCTCCACCTAAGAACATTAGTCAGATGAGAGGACTTGAGGGAAGGCTACAATCTATCTAGCACTTCATTTCATAGTTAGCTGACAAGTCACAACCATTCACCAAGACTTTGCATAAAGGTGTGACTTATGAATGGAATGAAGAATGTGATAGAGGACTCACTCAAATTAAAAAATATCTTGCTAATCCACCTATATTGATGCCTCATATTCATGGGAAGCTACTCATACTATACATCTCAGCAACAGACACATCTTTGGGTGCTCTCCTAGCTCAAGAAGATCAGAACAACAAAGAGAGAGCCATTTATTATATCAACAGAACATTGGTTTCTTATGAAATGAACTAATCTGTCATTGAAAAATCTTGTCTAGCAGTGGTGTTCACTTCACAAAAGTTGTAGCATTATATGCTCACTCACACTACAAGGCTCGTTGCAAAAATTAATCCATTAAAGTACTTACTGAGCAAGGCTACCCTCACGGGTAGACTAGAAAAATGTGTTATGATACTCAGTGAATTTGACATTGAGTATGTGGAAAGAAAAGCTATTAAAGGACAAGCAATTGTTGATTAGTTGGTGGAAGCTCCTCTGAAAGATCACTGGCCTTTGAATATTGAATTCCCAGATGAATCCATCATGCTTCTCACACATCAAGCTTGGAGCATGTTCTTTGATGGATCATTCACTCAGCAAGGATCAAGTGCAGGCATACTATTCATAACACCTCAAATATATTCACTACCCAAAGCTTATAAAATGTTGTTTCCCTACACAAACAACATCGCTAAATATGAAGCTCTCATTAATGGTATGAAGATAGCCATTGAATGGTGTATGGATGAGCTCAAGATCTTTGGAGACTCTCAGTTGGTAATCAATCAAGTCAATGATATCTATCAAACAAAGGATGACAAGCTAGTGCCTTACAAATGGATGGTAGATGATCTCAAACGGTATTTTGCACACATTTCTTCTTAGCAAATTCCAAGGGTAGATAATAAAGAGGCATATGCCATGGCTGCTCTCGCCTCTCTATTATAGATGCCAGAAAATGACTTCAGACATGAATTCTTGGTGGAGACATTATGCTACCCAGCCTATGACATTCCTGAATCTAGGATGATCTGTTCAGTCATTGGACATGATTCATCCCGCTACCACCATATCTATTCCTACCTTCATGACCATATCATTCCTGACACCTATACTTAGAATGAAAAGTGTCACCTAATTTGTAATGCTTCACGGTATGTCATCATAGCAAATGAATTGTATAGACGGGGTCTAGACGGTACCCTCCTTAGGTGTCTAGAACCTGATGAGTCCAAATGTGCGTTAGCTGAGGTACATGAAGGTATCTATGGGTCTCATTCGAGTAGTCTGATGTTAGCTCATAAAATTATTAGAGCTGGTTACTACTGGCCAGATATGGAGAAAGAAGCTATTCAATATGCCAAGGCTTGTAAACAGTGCCAATTTCATAGAAATATGATCCATGCTCCTACTAAAGAGCTTATTCCTTTCATTAGTTTCTAGCCATTCCAGCAATGGGCCTTTGATTTCGTGGGTCAGATACATCCTTCTTCTTCAAGAGGACATAAGTTTATCATCACAGCTACAAACTATTTTACTAAGTGGGTTGAGGCAGTTCCTCTGACTATAGTTGATGGAAAGTCTATGGCTATGTTCATACTGAACTATATCATATGTAGATATGGTGTACCCTCATCCATAATCACTAACAATGGGGGATAATTCAAGAACAAGGACCTGAAAGAGTTATGCACCAAATTTAGGATCATTTAGCATTGGTCATCTATCTATTATCCTCAGGGTAATGGACAAGCAGAAGCTTCTAATAAGACAATTCTCAAAATTTTGCACAGAATAGTTCATAAATCTGGTAGAGATTGGCACCTTCAGATTAATCCAGCTCTATGGGCCTATAGAAAAAACATTCGAACACCAATGGGGGCCACACCCTTTGCCTTGGTTTATGGAGTAGATGTAGTATTGCCTATTGAGGTCGAGATTCCTACATTGTGAGTTTCTCTGAGGGGCCTCATCACTGATGAAGAAAATAAAATATCCCAGCTACAAGAGCTACAGTTATTGGATGAACATCGGAAGGCGGCATTCGATCATCTTCAAGCATACCAAAAGAGAATGTCTAAAGCCTACAATAAGAAAGTAAGACAAAGGGAATTCCAAGTGGGTGATCTTGTCCTGAGAGAAAACCCCAAAAATCAACAACAGCAGATCTAGAAAGGAAAATTTGAACCAAACTGGCTTGATCTGTATGTTATCACTGCAACATTTGGGTCTAGTGCTTATCAATTATCTACTACTGAAGGAGAATAGCTCAAAGAGCCAGTCAACACTCTACACCTGAAATAGTTCTACAACTGAGACATCGCTTGTGTGCTCATGTACATATTTATTGATCCTAAAAAAATCCAAAAAATGGTATATTGTCAAAAATCCTAAAAATTGCAAAATGTCCTGAAAAAATGATCATCTTAGTGAAAACCTGGTAAATAGGCGCTTTGATGTATCTATTATCTTGGTGAAAACTTGGTAAACGAGCACCTTGATAAAAATAATAAATAAATAAAAACTGAAAAAATAAAAAAAATAATTTTTTTGAAAAAATACAAAAAAAAATGAAAATATTCAAAAATACAAAAAAAAAAGAAGAGAAAAGAACAAAAAAATTGAAAAAGAAGAAAAATGTGCCATTGATGAAAACTTGGTAAACAAGCGTCATGGTAGCAAAAATAGAATCTTTGCCAAGATGGTGAAAACTTGGTAAATAGGTGCCTCTTGTTTGCCTGAAGCTATATCTCATCTCATCACCATTTGGCTCTTGCTTTCTTGCTTTAGTTTGCTTTCTTGGTTTCTTGCTTTAGTTCGTTTCCTGCTTTAGCTTGCTAAGCTCATGCATTTGCTTCCACCTATCTTCGAGATTTTCCTCAACTCTACATGGATTGGAACTGGTCACACTTGGGGGCACCTTCTTGGTCTAGGGGGCATTGTCCTATCACTTTCAGAGATGCTTTCTTGTATCAGTCACCAGTGGTTCTCATTGTGTCTACCTACTGATACCTAGCTATCGCTTGGATCTCTCTCTTTGAGGATCCCTCGTACATCAGTCACCAGTGGTTCTCACTGTGTCTGTCTGCTGATGTTTCGCTAGTAACTATGAGATCTCTCTCCTAGAGTATCACTCTTGTATCATTCACCAGCATTTCTTGCTGCATCTTCCTGTCGATACTTCATTTAGCACTCCGATTTTCTCTTTGAGATGACTTCTTACGCCATATTCTTCCGATCCAACTTCAATCTACTTCAACACAAACTTAAACTGAAACTAAAAATGAATTTGTGATTCTTTGAAGCATGCTGAGTTTTTCTCTTTTTTGTGTTTGTTCTTTCATTTTGTCATTTCTCCTCGAGCGAATCTAAGATGTCTTTCTTGACTAAGAAACATGAAGACTGGGGGCAAGATCTTTTCTTGCTTTCTATTTGCTGGTTTAGTTCCAATGATCCAAGGAATTCACATAAGAGGGGTGTCCATATGTAAGAGCCTTCATCACGTATTGGATGGCCATGTGTACCTTGACTCCTTTTATATGGAAACTTTGGTGAGTTTGGTTCTTCTCCTTTTCTGTTTTGAGCGACTTCTTTCTGCTACAAGTAAAATTGCAAATGCTTGTCCTGCTAAGTGAACGTAAGGGTCACTGCGAGCATTCTTTGGCAAAGGAAGAAACTCTCATGTGTCTGGTGTGTTTTTATGTGAGCAACATTTCGGTCATTCTAGTAGCTATGCTTTGACACTTATGTTAACTTGCTAAATCAAAAGGAATAGGTGTTTAGGTCATTCTAACTTCTTGTGCCTTAATGCTTACATCTCATTCCGACAAATATAAGACTTATGTCATATTCATATTCTCATGATTGCAATGTCAGTGAGGATTGTATGGTATCTTGTAAATGTTTGTACCTAAAAACTCTATGATGATAATATGACAAGTCCAACAACCAAGTCCTAGGGTTTGCATCTAGTTTAGGCTTACATTTTCATTCTAGGCTTGCATTGAGATTGTGTTTTGGTGCTCTCTTGATTGTCTTCTTCTAGATCTATTTATTGAAGGGTCTCATCTTTTGTCCTGTGTTCGTCTTGGCTGCACAATTGTCTGGTCCTCGCTCTCAATCTTCAAAACATTCTTTTGGTTAGTACTTGTCATATATTGCACAATCCTGCAGGAGATGATTACTATCACATACATTGCATTCCCATTTGCATCTACGAAATCCATATGCATACATTCCACATCTACATTTTCATTTGCATGTGCATCCATTATAAGCATAAATAAAATCACACATTGCATTCACTTATCTACCATTTATCATCGCATTTCACATTGCATATTCATATACCATCATAAAATAAAACATGTGCATATTCATATCATAAAACAAAGCATGTGCATCTCATACATATCTAATCCATACATCTAAATCATCTGGGGAACATCTCATAAAACATGAACATCAAAATTAAAGCAATGTATAAACAAGTACAATGATATCAAAGAGACGATCTCATATATATATCTCATGGTCAATCAATGTCATGTAAAAAAAGAATGGTGCTACTCGAGCACAGTATCAAAATATGGGCTATAATATACATCATGATCCACTGCCACCTGGAGGAGGTGGAGGTGGAGGATCCTATTGTGGTGGTCCCTAAGGAGGAGGCATCGGTCCTTGTGGTGGTGCCTATGGCAGTGCCTAAGGTGGAGGTCCCTGTGGTGCTCCGGCGTACTTAGAAAATGGAGGCACCTACTTTGATAGATCTAGAACAATGCCAACATATGCTATGTAGTAGTAGGCTACCTAAGAAGACTCATATCTAATGTCTATCCATGACCTCACCAGCTCCTCTTGGAGCTCTCTGATCTCGTGATCCCTCTCAACCACCCGCGTCTCCTAAATGATGACCCATGTATGGAAGTCATCTCTCTCCCACTGTACCTATCTCACTCTCTCTCGAATCTTCCTGAGAGCCTCCTAAACCTATGCTATTTGAGCTGGCCCCTATGTGGCCTGATCTAACATATCAATATCCTCAACCTGTGCCTCCTTATCAGGAGGTGTCTGCTGTGATAGATCCCATGTCCTCTACCTAGTGGACCTCTGTTGGGTCCCACTACTACCCGTACCTGCTTCTAACCCCGTAGTCCTCGGGGGGATATCTATTTGCCCTATTCTAGGCCTCAATGCTCTCTACCCAGGCCACTGTAATGGTATCTGCTATTGGGCAGGTACCTATTGTTGATATCCTTATGGCTACTGTGCAGGCTGCTACTATGCGGGTTGCTGTTGTGTGGGTTGCCGTTGTACTCTCTATCCCATCCCAGTAGGATCTATGAATCTAGGGAAGGGGTGTGCCAAGAAATGATCTCGATATGTAGGCATCATCCCTACATTGGTGACATCCACCATATAGTCCCACCGAGCTAGAGGAACTCACGCCTCAATAGTGCACCTGCCCTGATCCAACTTGGGCTGCTAGCCCTTCTTTGTCTCATCGACAAAGTGGGCATATGACACATACTCCTGGGAGATATCTTGTTGTCTCCCGAACTGCCTCATAACACATGTGAGCAAGAATCAATTAATGATGCTAATAGTATGTCCAATCAGTGGACAAAAGATGAACATATGTGCCAGCTCCTATTGAGCATCGTCCCATGGCTCTGTGGCAACCCAAGGTCTCCACACAACTATTGCTATATCATCTAACTATCCTCTCCACTTCTTGGTCTTACCCAACACTGGTTGAGTCATAGGACCTGCATATTTGTAGATATAGGGCTCGCGGGCCTGCCGTGTATCATGAAATATCAGCCTGCAAACAGGAAGATGCTCCCAAGCCCAGATCTGTAATATGAAAACTCTAGCGGGTATAGTCTTGGCCCCTCGATACACGACCTCATGCATCTCATGGTACATTTGTATGAGCATGCACTCGCCCCATCCGAATCTGACAGCTAGCCTATCCAGCATCCTCTGCAGCATCCATCCCTAGCCGCACTACAATCTGTGCTGGCCCCAATCAGGAACTAGGTAGAAACTCAGGAAAATGGCTAAAACAATTGCCAATCGGTGAGCACCCTTGTATCTGCTGACTAGCTTGTCCCACGAGATGGCCCGACCCATTAATAAATCATCTTAGAATATGGCTCTCAATACCAGTGTACCTACCCTTGACTATATATCATACTCAACTTAGACACCATGGAAGGGTATCCTCAATATCCTGTAAATGTCCTTGGGAGTAACTGTCATCTCCCCTATCAGCAAATGAATTATGTTCATCTCTGAATGGAAGCACTCGACAAGTGTTCCTAGAAGAGCGTGATTTACCTGAATGTCAGGTATATCATGTAAGTATGTCAATCCTAGCCCATCAATGTGGGCACCCTCAACATCGGTCAACCTTTGAACTAATGTGGCGATGACAGGATGATGCAACCGAAATGCGACATCTAGGAAGTCAACCTACAAAGCAAGCAATGATATGGATCAATATCTTAACATGATGGTTTCAAAGCAACAACAAGCAAATGAGGCTATACATCTATCCTAAACATGACTCTGGAATGTTTTAATTGGTTGATTTAATGCCAAATTGGATGAATATTATAAACATTGCAGCAACTTTTCACATGAGGAAACTGTTCCCTCGCGCGAGACAGGAGCTCTTCCTACGCGAGGAGATGAAATTTTGCATGGCATAACCTAGCGCTTCATGTGAGCTCACAGACAAGCATTGGGCGAGGAAGCCCTAACCCATGCGAGAGAACCAGTCTCTCACGTGAGGGGCAATTGAGGCCGGCACGAGGAAACTATTTCCTCGCACGAGGGTTGAAGAATAAGGCTTAAAACATGCTAAATCTAGCCTAAATCACCTAATAAAGCAATTAAAAATTGAAATGCGGGATGGTTTATTGACTACTCATAGATGGGTCATACTCTAGCAGTCGGCTATGGTGTCAAGAGCACTCGAATCGATGTGTATGCGCTAGAATGCCCTCCATTCTATCTCAGAGCTCTCAAAATCACTAGAAGACAAAGTGAATAATGATTTGAAAATGACCCCTCTAGGCCTTATATAGCTTTTTAACCTAATTTTCAGAGTGCTCCATTTTGCGCAAAAAATTCACCCTTGGCTAAATCAACTACTCTGAATCCATTTTTGAGATCGAAATCAAAATCTGACATCTCTAGATGGCTCAAAATCACATTTTAAATTCTAGGATCCTTTGGGATTGGACGCTTGTGCAGTCAACTTGCTGGCGTCATTTTCCTGCCAGAATCTCATCTCCTCATCATTTTATTGAGATCTTCAATGTTTTCATCTAAAGTCAACTCTAGTCAAATCTGGTCAAACTTGGTCAACAAGACCTCCCAACTGCTCCAAATTGCTTCTGTAGCTCCTCGAATCTAGTATGATTGCTTCTATTCTATAACCTCTTATTGTCAATCGTCCTTCTGACGTGTCATCTTTTGATTTCACTCCCGAGGGAGGAGGATGATTGCATCATTCGAATATTGTCAAACCAGTCTCATATCAATTTGATCTAAATCAAAGTCCTCACCACTTGAGGCATCTCATCTCTAGGGGCATCTTCATGCCTCACATCTGGTCATCTTGTCATCTATCTTTTGGGTATCTGAGAAACCTAACTTGGATCCTCGAGGATCAAGCTTCATTCTAGAGATGGTTTTCAAAATCTCATTAGGTATTGGGGCAATCTAACCCTAATTCCTGAAAGTCAAGCTTTGTTCTGGAGATGACTCTTGAAATCTCTTTTTAGACCGTTATCTGGGCAATCTAACCTAGGTCTCGAAGGGCTAAGCTTCGTATTGGGGCAATCTAACCCTGATTCTGGAGATTAGTCCTAAATCTACATTTGTCATCATTTGATCAATGGGCATTGGGTCAATCTAACCCAGATTCTAGTCTTCTCTCAAGTTATCATTAGACCATTGTCTTTGCAAACTAACTTAGACTTCGGAGAATCATGCCTTGTTTTGGAGGTGGTTCTGCAATTTGATCTATTTCACTGTCTGGGCATCCTAACCTTGACTTTCGAGGGTTAAGCTCCATTCTGGGGAAATTCTTGAAACCTCATTTGTCACATCAGACTATTCCTTGAATCAATGCGCTGCTCGCACATCAATTCAAAGAGGGGCAAATGTACTACCCCAAAATTGGCACCTTATAATTTCAATCAATTTTGATGCATTTTCTTCAATTTTACATCATTAAAGTCCTATTTTACTAGGTAATTTTCTCTCTCCTACCTGACTTTATTTGACTTGGTGTCAATTGCAAAAACCCTAAATTGCATTAATCTTACACTGTAATTAATTCCTAAGTATTCGACTTTGTTAGCTAAATAATCCCTATGATAAATTAATTCAATTCTAAAGTCCTAAGTGCTTTTAAATTAAATTAAACTCACCCCCTTAGCTAATACACATAAAGGGAATTAATATTATTTGGTTATTGGAATGGATTATCTTATTTGGATTTAATAATTCAAATTATTTGAAGGGTCACCCCTATGTGGCAATAATTCATTCTTTTAATTAAGTAATTCCTCAATATTTGTCTCAATTGGAAATGAAGAGTCGACCGTTTCATTTCAAGAAACTCTTCATCCTCTCTCCTAGATTTTCTATATTATGAACCTTCTTCCTCATTTGAAAGGAAGGCAATTGTGAGAGTATCTAAACTATAGTCAAATTTAGTCTCAAGTATTTCATATTTCCAAGCTTTTATTGCTCATTAGTTTAATTTCTATTTCTAGTTAATTGCATTCTCATATTAGTGTAATTTGCTTATTGTTATTAGCTTAATCCTCATATCTCTTTCAAGTTCTTAGATTAAAATCTGCATTTCATTCTTAGATTAATTGCACATTCATCTTAGAGTAATTGCAATTTGTTTATTTTTCAAGCTTTCAAAATCCTTTGTATTAGTTTGGTCTTTTGGTTGTTGGCTCTTGTTCTGAGAGTAATTCAAACACCCCAAATAATTAGAAGGCAATAGGTCAAATCGATAGAATCTTACAAATTGAGCAACTCATACTCACCTTCATGATTCAATGATCGAGAAATGACTATGTTGTGTATATGGCTGGATTAGAGGTCCATGTTCAGCTATAAACAAATAATGTCACTCAGTTACACTGCACTAGCTCAGTGTATATAGAAGTCTTCATTTACCAACCACATTGACTTGTTCTATTTAGCTTCCTACTTCATAGTAGATTAATACATAACATGCTCAAGTCAACAATATGAAGCCATAGACTCATCAATAAGTCACCCAATGTGTTCCTTATCCTTATCTGTCATATCCATCTTTTCCTTATGTAGATATCTTAGTTCTTCATCTTTGCTTCCTTCAACAGATGTTCAGATGTTTGTAACTATCATGATAAGTATTGTCAAAACTAATTGACATCCATGACAAAATATTGAATGATTTAATCATCTTACATCTCACTTTAGCATCTTAGTGATCTCTAATCATTGATTCTCAATTCATCTAGATATTCAATCATTTGTAGTTCATCATCTGAGAAGACAATGCCAATAAGGCTAAAGTTTTAGGATTTCCACAGTCCAAATTATTTATTTTTAGTTTTTAATGTAAGGAGTGGCTAATAGTTACATGGATAGATTGTGGCATAAGAATAAAGTAGAATTTTGACAATGACTGGCTTAGAGATTTTGAGAAAAAGTTTACTAGTTTTTTATTTACTCACCTTCCGAATTTCTTATTGTGTACATCTCACTGTCAATGGTTATTAATCCAAAACCCTAGGAGCGTTTAGTGCCATGATATTGCATTATCTGGTGTTCAAAAACCTTCCAAACTCGGAAAAGTAATTCTTGAACTCATGTGCAAATGAAGAACAAGGTTCACCCACTCAAGCACTGACATTGGTTTAAATAACACATGAGAATATTACTGCTCTAAGAAAAATTACCTATAGTGATTGATGTGGGCATGCCACCTACAAATATATTCTTAGTTTTGGAAGCTTTAGATGGTGAGTTCCCTCTTGGTATTGTTCGCTTGATTTCAAGATGTAAATAAAAATATGCCAAATAATCAAGACATAAATGAAAGGAATGGAAACCCTACTTGGGTAAAGTTGTGTAACACTATTACAAACTCAACAAATAAATGCTAAAAAAAGTATCGATAGTCAAAGCCTGCTACCTGAAGGGCTAGTTACCCTAGAGCTTACTATTTTACCATCTATAACATGTTTATCCTTAATAACTTTGACTACAACAGTTCAAGATATGCATAACTAACAAAACCAAAACCCTTAGGGTTTCCTATGGGGTGATCTTTCATAATGACATAATCTATAAGCTCTCCATACATGCTGAAATAATTTGTAAAAGTGCTTGTGATAAATCAAAACACATACCCATTAAACCCCTAAATAATATGTTCCAAACCTTATAATTCTCATCATTTGAAGATGCCACTAAAAAAACTAAACTAAAGACAACTTTAATATAATAGTGGAGATGTATACGCAAACCTTGATGGTTAAAAATCTTGTGTCATCAAACTAAAACCCTATACATAAAATTGTTTAGAGCTAAGAAACATAGTTAGTTCATGGGGTTTTAGGGAAAAAAAAGTTAACTAGATTTCCAGTCACCCACACAACTGAAACATTAAAGATTCTCATGATGAACAAAAACCCATTATCATGAATGGACAAGAAGATTATAATAGTTTTTGGATAGATATGCTTGGAAAAATGTAAAACCAAAAACCCTTGATCATGAATGAACAAGAAGATTATAATAGTTTTGGGACATATATGCTTGGCAGAGCTACCAAAAGCTATGTGCAAAATGCAAAACAAGAACCCATTATCATGCATGTACAAGAGGATTATAATAGTCCTGGGACATCTATGTTTGGATGTTCTGTCAAAAGGCTTTTGTGAGATGCATAACAAAAACCCATTATCATGCATAAATGAATGGACTATAAACTGCACACATATTCACATACACATTCAATGGTTTATAAATTTCATAGAAAATACTTGGAATGAAAGAAATCTAATAACCAACATCTGTCATCTGATGAACTAATAGTAAAAATCATGGAAGAATCAAAAGTTAAAATTATCTTATTATACCTGCACGACCATGGGAGGAATGCCCAGAAACCCATCCACAATAACCTTATGCAAAATCTTTGTAGGAAGCTAAAATGATAAATTGTCCCCTCCTGCAGATGTATATGTGAGATGGAAAGAGTAGTTAAAAAAGAAAAACTAACATATGCCTCTCTTCAACTTGCTTGGTAACAGGGGCATGCAATAGACACGTAGAAGCCTCAACTAGAACTCCACAAATTGTAACAATTTCTCTCACATAAAATAGAAAATACCACTAGCTAAAATCTACATAGCCAATGAAAAAATAGAAATTAAGTGGGGATAATTTCACTTTAATAAGAATATTTTTGAAGACTTTGGGTTAGCAGAGATTGCACGTTTCCTGAAGAAGAGATTAATGCTAAAATGCACGATGAAAACATAAGTCTCCTACCTAAAAGGCGTGGACTAATAAGATATTGTTGTATTGGAATTGAAATTATGCTTAAAGAGTCAACTGATTATAAAATGTATGCATGGAAAATCCTTCTATATAGCTGATTGGAACCTCAACTAATCCACACTCATGTTTCTAGTGTTGTTGTGTTATTCTAGTAATGGTTATTGACAGATCAAATAAGTAACTAACATAACTTTATTTTTATTTTGGTTATCGAATTGTGTGGGGATGAGTATTAGTGTAATTGACAAGTTTCAAATAGGATGTTTAGTAGAAGCATTTTCTAATGAGTCTTGTATCCTTTATTCTTATCTATTTTTATGGTAACTCTTTGGTAGTTATTTAAACAAGTGAAAACCATAAAATGAATTGGGGTAAACATTAAAAAAGATAATAAAGTGCCTCACCCATGCTTTGAGTGCTAGTTTAGGCTAAGGATGCTAGTGGGAGAAGATATCTATGATTCAAACATGACCAGACATCCTTGTCCACATGAAAGGATGGTTTGGTTCTACACAAGTCTTACTTGGAGGTCTAGTTTGAGAGTGGTTAGACCTGGGTAATCCAAGAGAATGGCTATGCGATGATACTCTTCCCTATGATCTCTAATGTCTAGTCTTAGATGTTTGAAAGTGACGTATGGATGTATGACTTTTACTTGTGTAGTATAATTGATCTTTATGTATCATGCTTTCTTGTTGATTATTAGTGGTCATTTCGTATTACACAGGCTTGTCTTACATGTACTTTTTGGAACATGTACTTGAATCTTGGAAGGGTAAAACTTCAACACCACTAGCCTGAGGATGCTTTTCATTGTCTTTATCTATACTCTAGGAAATATTGTTACTAGATATCCATTATGGGTTAAATATTTATGAGAATAAATCTCTTTGCAGTAAATGATTATGATTACTGATTATAAACCAATGTTTCATAGTGAAATTTGAATTGGAGTTCTTGTTTTTCTTATTCTAGGTAACATCGTTAGGATACCCTTCAGGATGTAGAAGTGTTTAATTAATTTGTACTCAGACATCCATTTCTAAAATGAGTTATGGTCAAAAGTACTAGTGCATTTCCATAATATATTCTTGTTAAGACAAAAAATGATTCACCTTTTTGTGTTGTCCTCTCAGATCTCTTAGTGGGGCATTACAATATGGAAGAAATTAAGTGTGTGGTGATGAGACTTATTAAATACTCTTACTCTCTCTCATGGTCCTCCTATTGCATCTCACTATATTTTTAATAACCTTCCAATTGTCAGCATTCCCTAGTAGTAGAAATGATCTTAATTTCCTCTTTTTCTTTCTTAACTACATATTCTTCCCATTTCTATCACATTTCATTTTCCACTATCTTACATGTTCTTAGCATCATCAGTTGCAACCCATTTTCTTCTTTTCCCCACAAAAACTAGTTTTTTTTTCATATTTATTAGAGTTTTTTTTCCTTAAATGCGTGTAGATTATCACAAAGATTCTTATAATTCCCCGCTTCATCAACTTTTGCAAACTTGATTTAGCTAACTCAAAAGTTGTTGCATTATAATATTTAAAGGTTTTTAATAATTTAAAATGATTTATTATATTTTTAAATATAAAATGTGTGCTTTATGATTTTTTAAAATTAATAATAGCATTAAATATAGAAATTAATACTTTGAGCTCTAATAGACTAATCTAGAATTACAAACTATTGAAGGGTTTGATTTAAGTTCCTCAAGTAAAGTTGAAAGGAGCAAGAATAATCTTTACCTGATATTATTTTATTTAAAATTAGCTATTTGGAATTCTAAAAGATCCATAAAATTTTGTCTTTTTTAATAAATTATACATTACCATTAAATTAAAGGATTAAATACCTAATTTCCCCAAAAAATATAAGGAGGATATAAAATTACTCCATGAAAAGTTGCTCAATTAGAGCCTAGAAAGTTAAGGTATCAAAAACTTGGGCATAGCCTTGAAACAAAAAGAAAACAAAATCTACTAATCTACTAGAGAAGTGCCAATAGAAGATGGTGGATTCAGATCATCCTTCTTCTCCCATACATCAATAGGGTTAGGATTGGGGTAAAAAAGTGACCACCCATCTTCAACAATTTCTTCTTCTTCCTTCTCTTTCTTAGGCAGAGAAATTGCTAGGGAAAGGCGAGGGAGCCACTTGGAAGAGGTTGGCCACCTAGTATGTCCGTTAGAACCTAACCAACTCAAGCTTGCAAAAGTGGATGCAATTGCACTAGTAGAGGACCACCCAAGAGCAGATCCAAGAGGAGGTGGTGAGGTTAAGCATTGGTGTGGGATATCTCTTCCCCCATTGGACTGCCAGTAAGGGGCCCAAGAACACAATATATGTGATCGACAAGTAGAGTATATGTGACTATGGCATCGGTCATGAAGCAAAGAACAAACATTGGAAATAGGAATATCCATCAAAACATTGGAAAATGTACAAGGTGCATTACCCTATAGTTGAAGTAACTCTTGTATTTGATAACCATGGCCAAAATGTGAGCAGAAACATTTGCGAGTGGTATGCTTGGGTGAGGTGGTACTGTATTTGTATTTGTATTTGTATCCCCTGCGAGTTTAATGAGTTGTTTTATGGTTTGCGACTCCATCACCACAACCTCATCTACTTCGAATGCCTCATTGTCCGAACTCCTCAAGATCACCTTTCCTTCCATTGATGCTCAAAAATTCGAAATATATTGACATAATAGCAAATCCAACATAAATATTAGTTGAACGCAATATAATGATCAGTATTTTTATGATGCAGAAGCTGATATGATTATTTTCCAGGGTACAAGTATCTGTAATTTATATGAGAAAGAGAGGCTTGAAATTGGGTTTTTGCAACCGACGCATAGCGTCATAGGTGTCGGTTGGCGCGGCCAAACTACTGACCTTAACAGATATCGCCCAATTTTAAAGTTAATTGTCTATTTAAATTAAAATATTTTGAATTTATCATCTACCTAGTTTTTAGAATAGTTGTGTTTGATTTTTTTAATGATAAAATATATATCGCCAATATATTTTAAGAATAGAAATATATTACCAATTTTTAATTTAAGATTAAAATTTGACTTTTATCTTTAATTAAAATAAATACATTTTTAATTTTTATATGCATGTATTTCTATGGGGTTGATATTATTTATTTTAGGTAGTGCATTGTTTAATTTCAAAATTGTCTATTCTTCTACTTTGATATTGTAGATCAATTTAAACTATTTGGAAGACAAATGAAATTTTATATTAGATGAAATAAAAAGGAATTAGAATTAGTGCATTACTTTAACATTAAACTCATTAAAAGATACAAAAAATGGTATCTTATTTGGAATAAAGCTTTAAGAAAAGTAGCAATTAAATTTATAAATAATAAAATTCACTTAAATCACTAAGGGAAGGGGTTCAATTATGATCTATTTTCTGATGGCCTTGTTACCACCTGTGTCCCCATGACCGTTAATTCCTTGCTCATCCAATTCCTGAATTACTTTATACAAAAAAATCGCATGAATAAATTTCATATGAACCAATAGCCACCTACTTGTACCCATATTAGTTAAAATTTGTAAACTTCAATTGAAGGAGTTGTGCAAGTTTATTGGTACCTATAGCACTCAACTACTAAAGTATTTGCGCATATGTATTTGTAAAAGTAGTTATTAGATGAAAATTTATTAGTTCTTATAGGAATATGTCTCAAGGATTAGTTTTTCAATTTTTTGAGGCAGTTGTAGTACAAAGGTGCATCTTTAAGTAGGTATCGAGCAACACTTTGAAATGATCACTTTTTGACCCTTGCATGCATAACAGATCTTGTAACATGTACATTGATACTATCAAGAAGTAAAAACACAGATATAAGTAATTATGTCACATAGAAAGACAACAACAAAAAATTATCAAAATTCAATTTACCATCTACAATCCGCATGTGAGTGAAGTTAGCTAATCACAAGTGTCACTCTCCCCCTAAATTTGATGGTTAGAAGGCTTGACATATTTTTAGATTGTATGTGTATTCACATAAATGCGTTATTTTTTGTAAACATCATTCATGATTGAATAGAATATAAATAAATAAATTTAGTGATATGAAATGCAAACATGAAAAATGATCATTTAAAAAAATTAATTATAGTATTATGTAACTTGATTTTTTTTTCACATTTAGCTTTAGAGAAATTCAGTCACATCTCTACTTTTTGCTTGCTACACTTTAGGTGATTGAGTGATCCTTTAGACTTGAGTTTTCATTTTCTTCAGTCATAGACCTTAGTCAATTGTGTTTATCTATTTTTCGATGACTAGTTGATGACGTGTTTTGATCTCAATTGACACTTTTATGAGAAGATGTTCACTATGTCATGATTATTCAACTTATTTTATGATTCAACATAATGTTATGAGTCAAACATTTATCTTATTTTTACATGTTCTTAATGTTTATTAGTCAAATGCTCAACAGAGTGATGTTAAATGAAATGAAAATTATGATACATATTTGGGTTTCAACTACGGTTTCTATTACTATCTTACTAATTCAAAATCAAGTGGTTTAAGTTGATGATAGGTTGAAGGTGGGGCCATGGCCCAAGGTAAAGGGGGTTATCTCCCCAATTTCTTAAAAGTCTAGATTAGAAAGCATAAACTATTAATTTGATATAAAGAAAACAAATACCTTGACATGATAGATAAAGATATTTAACATGATCGGTAAAAATATTTCTAATAATAAATTGCTAGTTTAAATTAAACTGAATTTAAAAATGTAGTTTAAGCCGATGGAATCAGAACAATCAAAACATAGTTTTAAGTCTATCAAATCAGAACTGCCCAAATATTTCAAATCAAAACTATCAAAATCCCGTTTAAGTCCGTCACATCGAAATTAGATCTTTACTATTGTGTTCTCAACCCCAGTTAGACTGCTCTTCCTCCAAAAGATCTATTTTTTGTTTCATTGATTTATTAGATGAAAATTTATTAGTTCTTATAGGAATATGTCTCAAGGATTAGTTTTTCAAGTTTTTGAGGTAGTTGTAGTACAAAGGTGCATCTTTAAGTAGGTATCGAGCAACACTTTGAAATGACCACTTTTTGACCCTTGCATGCATAATAGATCTTGTAACATGTACATTGATACTATCAAGAAGTAAAAACAAAGCTATAAATAATTATATCACATAGAAAGACAACAACAAAAAATCATCAAAATTCAATTTACCATCTACAATTCACATGTCAGTGAAGTTAGCTAATCACAAGTGTCTTTCTCCCCCTAAATTTGATAGTTAGAAGGCTTGACATATTTTTAGATTGTATGTGTATTCACATAAATATGTTTTTTTTTCATAAACATCATTCATGATTGAATAGAATATAAATAAATAAATTTAGTGATATCAAATCCAAAAATAAAAAATGATCTTTTTTTAATTTTATTTTAAATTTAAAGTATTATGTAGTTCTCAATTTGTATTCACATTTGGCTTTAGGGAAACTTAGCCATGCCTCTACTTTTTTCTTGCTACACTTTAGATGATTGAGTGATCCTTTAGACTTGAGTTGTCATTTTCTTCAGCAATAGACCTTAGTCGATTGTGTTTATTTATTTTTCAATGACTAGTTGATTACATGTTTTGATCTCAACTGACACTTTTATGAGATGATGTTCACTATGTCGTGATTATTTAACTTATTTTATGATGACATAATGTTCTAAATCGAATGTTTATCTTAATTTTACATATTCTTAATGTTTATTATTCAAATGCTTAACGAAGTGGTGTTAAATGAAATAAAAATTATGATGCATATTTGGATTTCAACTATGGTTTCTGTTACTATCCTACTAATTCAAAATAAAGTGGTTTAAGTTGATGATGGGTTGAAGGTGGGGGCATGGTCCAAGGTAAAGGCAAAAGGGGGTTATCTCCTCAATAGTGATGGGTTAGGATGGGTCTGGCACACACTATGTAATGTCTTTATATATGCATTACATGATATTTAAAATGCTAGATTTAACACTATGTCTCTAACTTTAATCTCAATTCAATCAAATATGTGTTTAAAATTGATTACTTTATTTTCTATGCTATTAGCCAAGTAAAATTTAATGTGGAATTTGAAAAGTATGTGTAATGTACTTGTTAACAAGCTTTTGGTTGTAATGGCTTGAAGTTGTACTCTCTATTGTTTGTTGTTATGTGATTGTTGTATCTAGGTTTAGGGCCCTCTCCTCATCTTCTTAAAGAAAAATAAGGTTGTTATAAGAACTTTATTATTTATATTTTTGGATATGTATTTATATCATGTTAAATTAATATTGTTAGAAAATTTATGGGAAAAAACATACTCAATAATGATCAATAATCAAATAGAATGAATAGATAAAAAGTAGGAGTGCCTGAATATATAGGCAATGTGATAAGAATAAATGATAAGAAGATGATAAGCTATCAACCACACTAGGTGGACTCACATGTCCACCAAAGGTGGATCATCCTCCATTGTACATCAAAGTATGTGCAACAATGGGAGGATGATAATGTGATAAGAGCACTAAAGGTGGATCTCACACACAAAGAGGTATGAGATGACAACTATCACCATCTAAAGTGGAATTTCTCCTAACCATGTGCTAAAATGAAATGCAAACTCTTAGGTGTCTCAATGAAAAATAATATGCAAATGCATTATCCTAAGTAAACTTAAGTAAAGTGTAATTAGTAATATTTAATTACACCAACAATTATTTATTGTGATATGTTATTTAACTAGTTGAATTTATTCTAATGTTATTACTATTATTTAAAATATATTATATATAATATAATAATGATAATTTAATATGAGTAATGTTAATCTAATGTAAATTAGTTACATTAATTGTTTATGGTCTCTCAATATGAATTATTATTATTATTTGAGAAAAGAATTAAGAGAAATATTAATCAATTATTTTATTAATCTTCTTGTCTTTTCGGTTCCATTCATAATTGTTTATTACTTTTCTTGGGAGGACAGTTGAGGGGGATCAATATGGATAGAGATTGATTTGGGGATGTAGAGAGCGTAAGATTTTGGAGGGTGATGTGGACCATCATTTATGATAGTAATAATGCCTATTTGAGGCCTACCTATGCATTCCTTATTGACTTGACAGCTTGATATTAAATAGATGGTTGTATGTTATTAATTTTATAGTTGATAGTTGCAAATATTTAATATTGTAGTTGTATTGTTGGTGAATATGGTTGAATCCCATAATGTCACCTCCTTTTGGTTTTCTATATAATGGATGTCCTAGCTCTCTTTTCTTAAGACAAATAGGGGTTTTTCACATATTTGTTTGTTTTGTGATTAGTTTATCGCTATTTGTTGATTGGGTTGTCTTCATCTGATATCAAAGCTAGATTAGTTTGAAGTGCCTAAAGAATTTGGGTAAGAGGGAGTGTTGATATTAAAAATTTCAAAGTCACTAATTGCATATTATGTGATTTTGAGAGTGCTGCAGATCTCTAAGATCAAACTCTTAGCTAAATTTGTTTGCTAAAGATGAACTATTTTATGAAAGTTGGAAACTCCCACAAATCCCTAAGCTGCAAGATTTGGAGAAGAAAACCAAAGGTTGATTAATCTCTGCAAAGGAATTAGCAGAGAGATTTTGTAGATTTTCTATTGTTCAAAGGAAGCAATCAAAATACATTTTGTTATTCCTTTGGAATCCCAGTCAAAGGAGGCTGCAAAATCAATTTTTTAAAGAAAAAAAGTATTTTTAAAAACTTTTTTTACATGTAAGTTTTATGTTTTAAAAAATTTCATTAGAATATTTTTCGTATTTAAAGCTTTGAAAATTATTTTTATTTGAAGTAGATTATATAGAGTTTTTTTTAAAGTAAAAAAGAAAAAGAAAAAATAGTAATATTTTGAGATTTTGTTTATATCATAAAAAGTGATATATCGTGAATTGTTTTTTTTAAAGGATTAAGTTGTAACTGACACTTATTTTCAATAAAAAATTAATAATAAAAAAAATTATTTTGTGTGTGGATCTCATTTGAAGGGACAAGGAGTGTATTCATTTGGAAATCTCTCCTATACTTTGTGTTGAGCAACTTGGGTCATTGTGCACATTTTTATGGAAAATATGGCAAGCAATGTAATGTCTAATGTGTTGATTCTTGTCTTTGAAGGAAATAATTTTACATATTGGTGCACTAGAATGCAAACTCTACTCAAATCTAAGGATTTGTGGGAAATTGTTCAAAAAGGCTATGTTGAGATAGCAGATGTAAATGCATTAACTGACCAACAAAAAAGGGAATACAAACAAAATGTAAAGAAAGATAATGAAGCTTTATTCTTAATTCAGGGTGAAACCACTCAAGCTATTTTTTCTAGGATAAGCAGCGCTCTTAATTCTAAGCAAGAATGGAAAATATTAAGTAATGCATATCAAGGTGCACAAACTGCTAAATTGCAAACAATGAGAAAAACTTCAAAAATGTAAAAATGACATCTAGTGAATCTGTCAATGAATTTCTGACAAAGGTAGAAGGTCTAGTGAGTCAGATGAAGATATTAGGGGAAGATGTAGATTACAAGAAATTCATTGAAAATATTTTGAGAAGCATGATTCAAAAATTTGAAGGTGTGGTCTCTATAATTGAGATATGTAAGGATCTCTCAAGCATGCAAATTGATGAATTAAGTGGAATTTTGTTAATTGTTGAAGAAAGAATGAAAACTAATGAAGAAAGCTTAGAGAAAGAATTTTCCTCTAAAGAAAATATAAGAGGAAAAAGAAACACATTCTTCAAGAGTCATAATAAACACGATGATAACAATAAGAATGAATACAAAGGTGAATCTATCAATTCCAGAGGAAGAGGAAATTATTCTAGAGGAGTAAGTAGAAACTTCAGAGAAGATGGAAGAGGAAGATGTAGAAGTAATAAGGGAGATAACAATAAAAGGAATTCCCAATGATTTCATTACAATAAGTTTGGACATTATGCTTCAGAATGTTGGGGTAAACAAGGTGAAACATAAAAGAGAAGTGTTCATAACACTGTTGAAGATAAATACAATTTGTTTATTTGTTGCCTCAATACAAGTTTAACTGAAAATAATGTGTGGTATATAGACTCTGGATGTTCTTCACATATGACATCTAACGAGCATCTATTTGTCAACTTGGATCAAAAGAATCAAAGTATTGTAGTACTAGGAGATAATAATTATCATGAAAGAAAAGGTAAGGGTACCATTGTAGTTACAACAAAATGGTGAAATGAAGCATATCAATGAAACATTATTGGTTCCAGCACTCAAAAAGAATTTTTTGTCAGTTGGAAAAATGTTAGAGAAAAATTATCAACTAACTTTTGAGAAGAATGAGTGCATGATAAGAGATAAATTAAAAAGGAATGTAGTATTTGAAAGAGCAAAAATGACAGGGGATAGGATGTTTTCTCTTCATTTTACTCATGGGAACCAAGCACTAAGGTCTAGTGAAATGAGTGAAAGTAAGATTTGGCACAAGAGATATACCTTAGTGCTTCGTTCCCATGAGTAAACTAAAGAGGAAACATCCATAGGAATTGTAAAGAAGGTGTTTCATAGGACCACACATCTTGAGATAATCCATACAGATTTGTGTGGTCCTATGGAAATACCTTCTTTACAATTCATGCAGAGAAGTCTCTTGAGGATTTCCTAGATATATTATTAGAGGGATTTATTGAGGATAATTTTAGAGAATTGTATAATTTAGAGGATCATCTTCTTTTGTTAGTTATTAGTGTTTTCTGGTTTTAGTATTTTTTAGTTTTAGTTGGTTGGAGTTTCGCACTTCTATAGTGGTTAATTACTAGTGTTCACTCTTGGTAAATCCCCTTTTGACTGTTCAGTGGACTTGATGTTATTTTAATGTTACGGGTTCAGGCCCTTTTCTAATTTATCTAATTAGAACTATAATTAGCCTCAATAGAAAATTACATACTAATTTTGTAATTAAAATCTTGAGGAAAAAATAAAATTATGTTTTCACTGAGTACAGAGAAAGAAAAGTATAATCAGGAAAATTGAGAATAGATTCCTAAGATTTGAATGGATGACACTTGACTTAGTAGAGCATGGATGCATTTATCTCTTAAAAGAGGAGGCCTCTACTATTGTTAGTCTCTTATTTTAAGATATTATTTATTATGGTTATTTTGTCTCATTAATTTGTGGTTGCTTAAATTACTAAAGGTACATAGAGGTAATGCAACTATTGTGAGAGGAAATTTGGTTACTAGGTGTGAAAATAGTTACATTAGGCCTTTAGTTGATATGCATGTTTCTTCCAAGTTTTTATGTCAGACTTAATTACTACATAAGCTAGTCAAGTTTCTGAATGCAACACATGTGATTTCTATTATGGTTCAAGAGTTCCTAATAGTTAACACTAGCTGTTGAACAAGACTTTCCTATTGATGTGCAAAGGATCCATTTGTGTGCAAGATAATCATGTTTCTACACAAGAATTATTGAATTGATGCACAACTTTGATAGATGTTGTGCCAAGATTTCTCATTTAGGGTTTGAAGAATCCTATTTGTTATATATTAGACATGGTATGCACATGGGAATTTATTTATTTCTCTTTTCAAGATAGCTCTTTCTTATTTTGTTAAATGGAAATAATATTTACCATAATCTAGCTTCTTCACCAAATTGAGGCCTAGCTTTGCAAACCTTACACATGGATTTGTATGTATAAGCTCAAGTAATGTCAACATATCTTAAAAGCTAAAAATATTTTTAGAAGTTAAGGATTATATTTAGAAGATATTCTTTCTTTTCAATTAATAGATATAAGTATATTGTTAAAGTAATGGATGTTAAGGGTATACATGGAAAAAATGAACAAGATGTATATTACAAGAAAATTATAGTCACAATGACTAAAGAGTCATTCATGATGATTAAAAGTAGTTAAATTTTAGTTATATTCCTTAACTAGATCTTCATACTAAACATAAAAGTAACTAGCCTACACCAGAGTGAACAATCGAATTGAGAAACTTTGTTTTGTAGAATCTCCATTAATTTTTTGATTAGTCACCTAGAAAACACAAAAATGAATTTTTTTTTATCAAAACATTGAAAGGTACATGCAAGATCAAAATTCAAGAATTTTCCAAGATCACTCCAAATATTCTTTTTATAAAAGAAATTGCCCTAAGTTAATCATATTGTAATAATACAAATATCTTGCAATGCATGCTCAATGCCTTAACCTACTTTGTTATTTTCCCTTAATCCTTTTCCATCTCTATTTTATTCCCATGTCAAATTCCTACAAACATCAAAGTCACAAATTAAGAGGTTTTGGTGGCTCTAGTTTACATTGTTTTGAAATGAATTTGGGAGTGATGGGTCTTATATTGGTGCAAAAAACTCATAAACCAATTAAGTAACAATTAAAATCAATGACATACACTCTATACAATGAGCACCATAAGAGTTCCAAGGTTTCTACAAAAGACGATTGAAACTTGTGATGAGATTGAGGGGTATTGATATGAAACCGTTCATATTAGACATCAATACAAACCTATATTGAAAAAAATGCCTAATATTAAAACCTTAAGATACAAGGAAGACTCCCAAGAGTAACATGAGATACATATATTGATATAGAATTTAAAATTTAAAATTTAAATTTTAAAATTGTTTTTTTAATATAAAAAATTATAATAACTTTAACCATCACATAATTTTACAAATTTAAAATTTAAAACATATTTCTTAAAAGTCTAGATTAGAAAGCATAAACTATTAATTTGATATAATGAAAACAAATACCCTCACATGATAGACAAATATATTTAACATGATAGGTAAAAATATTTCTAATAATAAATATTTAGAATTAAATTGAATATAAAAATGTAGTTCAAGCCGATGGAATCATAACAATTAAACCATAGTTTTAAGTCTATAAAATCAAAACTGCCAAAACATAGTTTAAGTATATCAAATCAAAACTACGAAAACATCGTTTAAATATGTCAAATCGAAATTGGATCTTTATAGCTGTGTTCTCAGCCGCAGTTAGCCTGCTCTTCCTCCAAATGATCTATTTTATTTCTTCGTGAAATATTTTTGACGAATTTCTTCTGCATCTTTACAGGAAGAAATGTTGTCAGCCAGAGTTTGACACGTTAACTTATAAAGATCTTTTATACCGAGATAATGAGCAGCCTGCGCATAAAAATTATTCAGTCAAACATTGTTGAAGTATAACATTATTTCATTAAAATACTAATTACTATAACATGTACTAACATTTAAGATTCAGAGCGGATACAAATTGAATTTTTTTTCTATTGTTTGAAGCAGTGAAGGAAGAAAAATACCTTTAACAATTTTACGGTATCCTCATCAACCGCTACTAATTCTTTATCCCATTTCTCCACATCTTCAGCCGATATGCCTGATCTGATCTTTTTGCTTGTACGTGATATTCGCAGTATTTGATAACCATGGCCAAAATGTAAGCAGAAACATTTGCGAGTGGTATGGAAGGGACTGTATTTGTATTTGTATTTGTATTTCCGAGTTGAATGAGTTGTTTTATGGTTTGCGACTCCATCGCCACAACCTCATCTACTTCGAATGCGTGATTGTCCGAACTCGTCAAGATCACCTTTCCTTCCATCGATGCTGCAAAATTTGAAATATATTGAGAGAATAGCAAATCCAATATAAATATTAGTCGAACACAATATAATGATCAGAATTTTTATGATTGAAAAGCTGATATGATTATTTTCCGGGGTACAAGTATCTGTAATTTATATGAGAAAGAGAGGCTTGAAATTGGGTTTTTGCAACCGACGCATAGCGTCATAGGTGTCGGTTGGCGCGGCCAAACTACTGCCCGTAACAAATGTCGCCTAATTTTAAAGTTAATTGCCTATTTAAATTAAAATATTCTGAGTTTATCATCTACCTAGTTTTTGGAACAGTTGTGTTTGATTTTTTTAATGATAAAATCAGTATCGCCAATATATTTTAAAAATAGAAATATATTACCAATTTGTAATTTAAGATCAAAATTTGACTTTTATGTTTAAATAAAATAAATACATTTTTAATTTTTTATATGCATGCATTTCTATGGGGTTGATATTATTTATTTTGGGTAATGTGTTGTTTAATTTGAAAATTGTCTATTTTCCTACTTTGATATTGTAGATCAATTTTATCTATTTAGAAGACAGATGGAATTTTATATTAGATGAAATAAAAAAGGAATTAAAATTAGTGCATGTATAACAAAATACTTTATCATTAAACTCATTAAAAGATACAAAAAATGGTATCTTATTTGGAATAAAGCTTTAAGAAAAGTAGCAATTAAATTTATAAATAATAAAATTCACTTAAATCACAATGGGAAGGGGTTCAATTATGATCTATGTTTTGATGGCCTTGTTACCACCCGTGTTCCCATGATCGTGAACATTCCGTACTCATCCAATTCCTCAATTACTTTATACAAAAAAATCTCATTAATAAATATCATACGAACCAATAGCCACCGACTCGTACCCATATTAGTTAAAACTTGTAAACTTCAATTGAAAGAGTTGTGCAAGTTTATTGGTAGCTATAGCACTCAACTAGTAGAGTATTTGTGCATATGTATTGGTAAAAATAGTTATCAGATGAAAATTTATTAGTTCTTATAGGAATATGTCTCAAGGATTAGTTTTTCAAGTTTTTTAGGTTGTTGTAGTACAAAGGTGCATCTTTAAGCAGGTATCCAGCAACACTTTGAAATGACCACTTTTTAACCCTTGCATGCATAACAAATCTTGTAATGTACATTGATACTATCAAGAAGTAAAAACAAAGCTATAAGTAATTATGTCACATACAAAGACAACAACAAAAAATCATCAAAATTTAATTTACCAACTACAATCCGCATGTGGGTGAATTGAACTAATCACAAGTGCCGCTCTCCCCCTAAAATTTGATGGTTAGAAGGCTTGACATATTTTTAGATTGTATGTGTATTCACATAAATACATTATTTTTTCGTAAACATCATTCATGATTGAATAGAATATAAATAAATAAATATAGTGATATGAAATCCAAAAATAAAAAATGATTATTTTTTAAAAATTTAAAGTATTACGTAAATAAAAAATTTTCACATTTATTTTATTCACATTTAGCTTTAGAGAAATTCAGTCACATCTCTACTTTTTTCTTGCTACACTTTAGATGATTGAGTGCTCCTTTAGACTTGAGTTGTCATTTTCTTCAGCCTTAGACCTTAGTCAATTGTGTTTATCTATTTTTTGATGACTACTTGATGATGTGTTTTGATCTCAATTGACACTTTTATGAGACGATGTTCACTATGTCGTGATTATTCAACATATTTTATGATGACGTAATGTTATGAATCAAACATTTATCTTAATTTTACATATTCTTAATGTTTATTAGTCAAATGCTCAACTGAGTGATGTTAAATGAAATGAGAATTATGATGCATATTTGGATTTCAACTATAGTTTTTGTTACTATCCTACTAATTCAAAATCAAGTGGTTTAAGTTGATGATAGGTTGAAGGTGGGGGCATGGCCCAAGGTAAAGGGGGTTATCTCCTCAATAGTGATGGGTTAGGATGGGTCTAGCACATACCATGTAATATATTTATATGCATTACATGATATTTAAAATGTTAGATTTAACATTGTGTCTCTAACTTTAATCTCAATTCAATCAAATATGTATTTAAAATTGATTACTTTATTTTCTATGCTATTAGCCAAGTAAAATTTAATGTGGAATTTGAAAAGTATATGTGATGTACTTGTTAACAAGCTTTTGACTGTAATAAAAAAAAGGTTGTTATAAGAAGTTTGTTTTTTAAAGTTTTGAATATGTATTTATGTCATTTTAAATTAATATTATTATTTTTACAAAAAAGGAAGTTGTAAGACCACATATACACATACACAATATCAAATGACAATTGATATAAATTTAATAAAATATATGAAAATATGTATATGAAATGCAATTACAAAAAGATATATGTTCATGGATATATATCTTGAAGAGTAAGATGGTTTTTTTCTATGTTGCTTATTTAGGTTTTTTTAAAGACAACTTTGAACTCTCTTGATTCCTTTTGTGGAAAGTTGGTTTGAGTTTGTGTTTGTATTCATCATGCGAGTTTGGTTTATTGTGTTAGGCCATTTTCTATCATAGCAAAAATCCTGTGAAAATGGCCTCTCCCTTGCAAATGTTTGTCAAATGTCCTGCCCTGTATTTTTCATGTTGTCACCTTGCTCTGGTCCAAATCGCATTTCCTGAATCACAAAACCCAGAAAGATACCCAAGTCCTAAGGTCCGCAGGAAACAAACTTTAAAATCTGTCACAGTGTCGAAAACCCACAGTGTTTTCGAAAACCTGTGATGTTTTCGGCTTCCTTGCTACCTTTCGGTCTGTCATTAATCCTGTGTGTTTTCAATCTTTTGCCGAAAACCCTCGTTGTTTTCGACCTTTACCTTCCAGTTTTGTGCACTTGTCTTTTGGTGCCGAAAACTTTGTGTATTTTCGACCTCGGTCTTAACTTCGCAAGTCCGACCGGATGGTGGGTCCAGATTCTTCCTGATTGGTTGTTGCATGGCCGCATGTCAGACTTTTCTGACATGCGATCATGCGACCGCTTGCCACCTGGCTGTGTGGGTCCCAGTCCTGTTCAGCTGCCTAGAAGTCTACTTTGTCTTAAGTGCGCAAGTGCGATGATGTGGGGTCAGTTTCTTCAAAGCAACAGAGGAAGGAGATCAAGGGTCGGCGTGTGATCGCATGGAATATTCTTTCCCCATGCGATCATGCGCCTGCCGTTGATTTTGTTTGTTCCAAGTATTTCTTCGGAGAAGTGGGCCCGGTGTCAGAGGGGTGGCAGGGGGCATGTTCTTATTGGTTGTCGCATGGCCGCATGTCAGGCTTTTCTGACATGCGATCATGCGACAGCTTGCTATCTATCCGCATGGGCCCTGGTTCTTAGCAGTTGGTGGTTGCTGTTTGGTTGGTCCAGGTGATGATGTGGCAGCCTAGGGTTGGTTGTTGCATGATCACATAGCCCAGTTTTTGGCTATGCGATCATGCGACCACTTGCCACATGTCCCTGGGGCCCGGTAGCAGGTGATGGGGCATCTTCCAGATGCTAAGTAGCAGTGTTCTATTGGTCGGTGGGCGGTGGCGGTTATGCTGGCGAGTAACAGTCTGCGGGTTGTCGCATGTTCGCATAGCCCGTTTTCAGGCTATGCGATCATGTGACAGGGTGCCACATGTGCTGGGGCCCATTTATGGTTGTTTGGTGGTCCCGTTGGTAGGTGGTGTCGTGGCAGTCTCCGGTTGGTCTGTGCTAGTAGGTTGATAGATTTGAATGTGGACCCAGTTAATTTTCTTGGTGTTTTTGGCGGTGTGGATAAAATATTTGGCAGCTCGACAAAATCTTCTTCCTATCACCGGTTCGCATGATGTTTTAGTGGTAGCGCTATTATTTCTGCGAACTGGAAAAATGTCTTCAGTCGCCAGTTCATCGGATAACTTAAGGGGTTATTTTGGCACGTGCAGTCGTGTGTTCGCTGAATCTAACTGGGGTTTAGACTTTCATTCCGTGACTGGGATTTTCCTTTGTCGTGTGTTCACTGAAAGTAACCCGAGGTGCCTAGATGAGTTAAAGCCATGAACCCGGGAAGATAGGAGGATCTACGACGAGGACTTAATGTTGATCTCAGTTTGATCACCGATGCGCTGTTAGTTTCTTGGCGGTGACATGACAGCTGGCAGGGTGCATGGTAGCGGCTTGTCGCATGTTCGCGTGAGCCAGTTTTTTGGCTTGCGAACATGCAACAAACTCTTTTGTGGCAAGCGGCAGCGTCGACAGTTAAGAGAAGGTAATGCAAGTGGCGTGTTGCATGTTCGCATAGCCCATTTTTGGGCTATGCGATCTTGCGACAACTATTTGGCATCGCCGTTGCGGAGTTAGCCTGAGGTGTTTGAATGGTTAAAAACATGAAGCCCGCGAATGCATTGTGACCGTTTGCCCTCATTTTTAAGTCTTTGTGAACGTTTCCAGCGACTGGAAAGGACCGAAATTGATGACAGAAGGGGCCAAAGTTGGTAAAACTGATTTTCTCCACCGCTCCAATGTGCTCCAGGGTGAGATGTTTGCAGAAGAGGAGTGTCTTGCCGTAGGGGAATAAATGAAATGTACCAAAAGCAGTTGTAGGGTCACTTCCTGTTTGAATTTTGCAAAATTTTGATTGATCTTCGGTGCCTTTCAGAGATTCTTTCATGATTAAAGATCAAGTGTTGATTGCTTGCAAGGTTCAGTGTTTTTCCCTTTGAATTGTGATGACTGTTTTGAATTCTGATTTGATTGGTTGGATGGTTGAAAATCCTAACCCTGGTTACCTGTAGCTTGTTGCATCCTACTGGTTTAGGATTCCAAGGTAACCAGTGGTATAAGTAATCAAATTTTTGACTGTCTGAGGGTTCTGAATTTTGGTCAGTTCCAGTAGTGGTATCAACATTAGGGAAAAACCTCATGTATTTTTTGCACATTGTCTATGGTATTTTCTGAGTCAACTTGTAATGCAGGGATTTGAATCCACATACTTAATACAGTTTTTCATTCTTGGATCTCTCCTTTAGTTGCTCTTAATGAATTTTGAGTTTTCTGGCTCACTGCATTAGGTTGCTTATGTATATGTTTCATCTCTCAGCCTTGGTTTAGAATCAGGTTAAAAGTTTCTGAGTGAAGCATAGGTTCATTTGGTCCAATCAGTAAGGATACTTGTAAGTAGTGTAAGAGATGTTTAACTGTGTTTATGGCTTGGATTCTCGGTTGAATCTAGTAGTTGTCCTTGTGTTTTAGGTTCACTTCAAGTGTGATGCCCAATGGATAAGGCACTGATCTTAAGTTAGTATCCCTGTGTTGATGCAAAGTGTTGCATGGTTGACTGCATCCTGTAGGAAACCCAATTATATTTAATATTTCCAATCCTACAATCCCTCATAGTTTTGAGGTCACAAGACCATTTTACCCTGCATAGTAGAGTTGATTCAATGAATACTTGGTTAGTGTTTAGCAATCCTTTACTATGATCTGCTATTTAAATCCAGAGGTATAAGGTGTGTAGTGAGTTTGAATTTTGTCTGGATTAGGTGCACCCGCCTTGGTTTTGCAGAGCCAGAAGCAGAAGAGGGCATATTAAGTCCCTATAGTTGGTCCAGTTAGCTAACCACCCCTAAAATCTATCTGAGGGTATACTAGCAGCCTATTAGAGCATAAGAGTTTTCAAACACCAACACATTGTGCTTGTGTTTGTTGTTGATGCATTCTTGATGTCTTTATTTCTCTTATGGGTGATAGTTTCATCTTGAGATAAAATGTTTTATTATTTATTGTGATATGTTATTTGATTAATTGAGTTTATTCTAACATGTTATTAATATTATTTAAAATATATTATATAATATAATAACAATAATTTAATACTAGTAATGTTAATCTAATGTAAATTAGTTATATTAATTAATTATGGTTTCTCCAATATGAATTATTATTATTAGAGAAAAAAATTAAGAGAAATATTAATCAATTATTGTATTTATCTTCTTGTCTTTTCGGTTCCATTCATAACCGTCTATTACTTTTCTTGGGAGGACGGTTGAGGGGATCAATATGGATAGAGATCGATTTAGGGATGCACAGAGCATAAGATTTTGGAGGGTGATGTGGATCATCATTTACCCCAATTACTCTGTTAAACTCCTTCGGCGTTACAATTTTAGCAAAGCTACCTTTGTCTGCGTAGAGTTTTGGGGAGGAATGGGTCTCTTCTTGTTTGTGAGGACCTTCTTGCTTTTGTCCTAGGCGTTATCTCTAGAGGATCAGCTCTTACTTTGCAGATGATTGGTGATCATCAGACGATCAATCTTCATGCAAAAGAACACGCAAAATGGAGCGTATGAGAGACTAGATATTAGGCTTTCGTCTGTCCTAGGATGAGGAATAGATTGTGATCCATTTGATTTCTTCCTATTTGATGTCAATGAATGGAGCAACGGTGACGAGATTTGAGCAAACCGTGGAAAGCAAATTCATTAGATCTGCAGGTGGAAATAAGGAGGGGGGCAGAGGAGATTTTTTATGGAAAACAAATAGAACGAATCACGAAAATGGTAATGGCTTTCTCTATCAAAACATGGAACTTAACTAGTAAGTTTGAGCTTATAGCTTATATCTTTTCCTTTTTGATGCAGATGCATATGGGACCCAATCAGACATTCCATTCCTTTAGGACAAATCTCCCAACCTCTGAAGGAGATACAACTTCTCAAATCAATTCCCACTTCCAGTGTCACTAATCCAACTCATTCAACGGGATCAATTCATTAATCCATACAACTGATCACAAACTTTTGTCTTCTTCAAATGACCTTCAATGGTCAGACCTATTTATGTTGGGTTCTCCTTAACCTCAACACAACTTACCATTCACTTCCTAGGGCTATCTTCATGCCCAGACAACACTACTTTCAACAATATAACACTATCATATTCCACCATCTATTACACACAGGGCTTTCCTCTCCAACCAAACTCTTAACCCTGCAACAAAACGCTTGGGTTTCTAATCTTAAGAACTTCTTAGACTTTGCCCACACAACCCCTAACTCACAATACCCTAAACATTCTAGTTCTTACAACCAGGATCTGACCCTAAGACCCCACTGTCCAACCTATGACAGTCATAAGCATCTCTGCAGACAATCAATAATATGTCCTCGCCTTGGACCCATATCCTCCTTCAAGACATTTGGCATCTCTTAGACTCTCTAATATACTTCTCACCTCCCTCATCACACTCACCATACCTTGCATTCACTTGTATGGACAAAGTCTTCACCGAGTTGTTGTCACTGTTCTGAGACGGTGTCACAGTCACCTTCCTTTGCTCAAATCAAGAAGTTCCTGTTGCATGACAACCTGCACGACCTGGAGAAGGTAAAATACATCGGGCTCCATCTCTATGCCAAATTTAGGGTCTTGATCATTGTAAACATTAAAGAGATTACATTTTGAATGACCACTGCATACCCTAATTGAGGATTTTATCAGTTAACAAAGAAACATTTATATATATGTTAAATCTAAATGAAAATGAATGCCACAAAACTCAAATTAATGTAGATTCAATGCCCCAACATGCCAAATAAGTGGATATTCAAAACAAAAACATATGGAATGGAAACAAACGCTGAAAACTACTGGTAAAACTAACTGAACATGGAAATATGCAGCAAACATAAATTTGATTGGATTCAAACTTGTTGCACCGACTCTTCATACCCATTCTCGGGCCTTACAAGATTTAATAGACCAATATAAACACAGAAAACCGACAACCACCCTTCAACTACCATGTAACCAACTCTGGTTGGTCTGATTTCCTAAATCTAATGTTGTCAACTTGACAACCAAGTTGTTAACTTGCCAACTTACATAGTCTTTTGCATCTAACATTAGGTATTGCCCCCATTACATCAAATGGTCACTTAAAGTCCTTAAAAACATAAAATATAAATAAACTTCTATTTCTACCTTTCAAACCCTTACATTAGCCCTTTAGAGCTTGCTTGCCCAACTTGACAACATTGATTACAATAACTTAAATATGACTTCAAAAATGGCTCTAATAGCCTCATTACATCATGACATGACCTTATAGGCCTTATCATGATTCATATCTCCATGGATCCTCCAAATGACCCAATGGTGTTCTTTAGTCCTCAGGTGCTCCTGCACCACTTTTCTTAGTTATGCATTAGTTCTTGATGGTTGCTCATAGATTTCTAGAAATAGTGAGAGTAGGAGTTTTCTGAAGTGAAAAAAAGTAATGTAAGATAAATTAGAGTTTGAAATGCACCCACAAATCTTATAAACAATAGTGATCTTATATCTCTTATTGGGTCGCTGATTATGGGTGTTGGCCTATGATCAAGCTAGGAAGATTATTTTGCCTTAATAATCACTCTGTTAAGACTCTGTGCATATTCCTGTAAATATGGAAGATCAAAATAAATGTACAAAACAACAAGAACAAAAAAAAATAGAGTACACATAATTTATAGTGGTTCATCTTTAGCCTACATCCACTCTTGAAGTAGGGGAATTGTTTTATTAATCAGAGATACAAGATACATTTGAATACACATCAATTTGATCATAAATACATCTCCAATTAGGATATTGAATATCCAACAAGGAAGTTGAATAGGCAGAGATAATTGGAGGGAAACTATGTTATAACTATTGGGCTTCATACCCCCAACAATCTCATGCTTGAAGAACAACTACTAATGTAACAAATCCATTCCCCCACTCCGATTCTTGTTATCACATGCTAAAAATTCTGAGAGAAGCTCGACAAAATCTAACTTCTCCCATGTAACAACCTTCGTTAAAGCATCAGTCAGATTCTCCTTGGTGTCAATCTTCACCACTTGAAGCTTTCCTTCTTGAACCACATGTCAAATGTAGTGATAATGTAAGTCAATATGCTTAGAACAATGTTGAGATGTATGATGCTTACTCATAAATATAGTACTGTTACTGTCACAAAACTAAACTAAAATATGATTGCTTCAGTCCCAATTCATTGTACAAAATTTGTAACCATACCATCTCCTTTGCTCCCTTAGAGAGAGCCATACATTCAGCTTCTACAGATGATTGTGCAACTGTATGTTGTAATTTAGAACCCCAAATAATAGCTGCCCCAACAAATGTGAAAACATAACTAGAAGTAGATCTTCATTTGTCTAAATCCCCATCAAGATTTGAATCTACAAATCCTTGCAATTGTGCCTTATCTTTACCAAAACAAAAACTAAAATCAGAAGTGTCTTTTAAGTATCTTAGGATCCATTTGACAATCTCCCAATGAGGTTTACCAGGATTACTCATAAATCTTCTTACTACTCTCATTGCATCAGAAATATCCAGGTGAGTAGAAATCATAGCATACATGATACTCCCAACCATAGATTTACATGAGGAATACCTTTCATAAAACCTTGATCCTCTTATGTTTTAGAACACATTTCAGTAGACAAACAAAAATGTGAAGCTAAAGGAGTGCAAGTACCGATTTAGCTTCTAACATACCAAATCTGTCCAATACCTTTTCAACATATTATTTTTGTGATAACTAGATTTCCCTTTTGTTCCTATCCCCAAAAATGGTCATCCTAGAAGTATTCTTTTGGTTGCCCCCAAATCTTTTATGAAAAATCTATTATCTAACTATTTCTTAAGTTCACAAACAACCCGTGTACTAGTGCTGATCACTAACATATCATCCATATAAAGTATAAGTATGACAAATTCACCATTAGATAATAATTTAAAATAGACACATGGATCAACTTTTGAGCGTACAAATTTACGCTCAATCATAAATTGATTGAACTTAAGATACTATTACCTTAGGGCTTGTTTAATCCCATATAAGATCCTCTTCAACCTACAAAAAAGATTCTCTTGAACTTTTTTGACAAACCCCTCAGGCTGCATCATGTATAATTCTTCATCAACATCCCCATGTATGAAAGTGGTCTTGACATCCAACTACTCAAGCTCAAGATCCCATGCTGCTACCAAGCCCAAAATAGCTTGAATTGTAGTCATTTTAACTACTGGAGAAAAAATCTCCTTGAAATCCATACCTTCCTTCTGACCATAGCCATTGACAACTAGCGCGGCCTGATAACAAATCTAACCTCCACCATCTTCTTTGAATTTATAAACCCATTTTTTTCTTAAATCTTGTCTATTAGGTGGTAAAGGTACCAAGTCCCAAGTTTGATTCGTCAATAACAAATCCATCTCCTCACACATTGCCTCTTGTCATTTGTTACAATCAAAATCTTTACAAGAAGCCTTATAATTTTCTGGTTCTGTTTGATGATAAATCAATAATGAGGGCTATGCCTCTTCCGCAAATAATTATTCATAATCTAGGAATTTAGAAGGAATCCTTCTCTTCCTAGAAGACCTTCTTAATTGAGGTTTTGAGTTCTTTGGTCTTCTTTCAACATTATTTATCTTATTATTTTATTAAATTACTATTAACAATTGCATTTTTGAGAGAATTTTTTGATCCAAGGTTCCTTACACTTATGGATATCTAACTCAACTGAAATGATGTGATTTGTTGGTTAATCACTTGCACTTATAAATATTTGGCTTCACAATGTGCAATAAAAGTATAACTATGATTTATATCACTTCCAACTTTGATCTTCAAGTCCTACTATCTAGACTACTTCTACTTCTAACTATGGATGGGAAGACTAATGGATGGACTAGGACTCCTACCAAATGGAGGCTTACCTGTGACTTCAACTCCACCTAGTGCGAAGCTTCAAAGGATCTCAAATTGTTTTCATATCAACACCTTCCCCTCAATCCAACTTAGAGTACATATCAAGGATCCAATGCCAATTGAACTTGATCACAACTACTAGATTACCACACAAGGCACCCTTGCATCTACAAGGAGCTAGTGGCTTAGTTTTATAAAGTCAACCAATCAAACATCCACTAAAATCACCACACAATCTATCTACTTTTACTCTTACTTTAAAAACTTTGAAATAAAATCCTATTTTAATTGAGAGATGTAAAGAACCATACAAATACACCAAAATGATCATGTATATCCACCATGCAAGCCACAACAATGAATAGAGAACAATTTTGATAGTATTTTGGCAACAATTCTCCAACATAACTCCCTTTACAAATGAAAGAAAATGGCCTTATATAGAGGCTCAAGTACAATGAGTGGCCAAGATTAAGAGGCAAAAATCTGAAATCAAGAGATTAGATTACATCCCATAAACCCTAATCAGGGTTTCCATAATTACAACCAATTACATAAGGGCACTAAACTTGTGGGCCAATAAAAAATTATAATAATTTTTTCAACCAATGAGAATATAGGACACTTGGCATGATATGATTGCACATGCTTGAAAGAGGAATATTTTTATTGGAGGAGACAATCAACTACCACCCCATCATCCTTATCCTATTATTTGATCTTTTGATGAAGGGAAGATATCCTTTAGATTCTCAACCTTGTCCACCTCTTTCCATGAACACCCCTACCAACCTACAGGAGCATGCATGATAATCAGTAGTAGCACCCCTACCAACTTGAGTCCTTATGAATTTTCTCATTGCCATGTCTTGAATTTTCTTTCTTTTACTTGTACATTTGATGTCTTGATCTTTAAATGGTGAAGCCTTCATGTACTTGAATCTTAAATTTTCCCTTGATCTCGCCTTGAGCTTGGTGTGAACTCCCTTTCCACGTGAGAGACTTGAACTTGAACTTTGCAGCCTCCTTCCTATCAACCCTACCAAGTTGCCAGAACTCTCCCACCAACCTAAAAAAGGGCAAAGAAACAAGTCACTCCATTTCATTTGATAAAATATTGCCAATAAAACCTTGAAAATAACATTTGATCAAGCTAATTGAGTTAGGATTATCATTACATTTCCTTCAAATAACTTTCCCAATCACAAAAACATGAATGTATCCACATGAACTAGGCGAAAAATATGTTCAATGGGTGTAACTTGATGCCCTAGGAGCTGGATAAACAACGTCAAGATTGCAATGCACCAACTCCAAATTCGGATTTACTTAAATCTCTAATTTTCTAGGAGTGGAGAAAATGAAAATTGCTCAAAAGGTAGGTGAAAATTAATGCCAAGATGATGTCTTCAAACCCCAAGACCAATTCACCACCTCTAGAAGCCTTCAAATTTGTGAAAATTGCATGAAAATGGCCAATAAAATCCTCAAAACAAAATCGCCCAAGGCTGGAAATGTATTTCCAGAATTTGTAATCATAAAATTTTCTCTTGGAAACAATGAGAAATGATGCCCAAACACCTCTTTAAATAACCATCTAATTGCTCAAAATAGATGACTTGCATAGGGGAAAAAGAAATAAAACTGAATCACATCCCCTTGGATTAAATTCACCTTAATTAATTCCATTGCTTGATTAAATTGGATCGATTGGAATTTGGGACAAAATTATAATAGTTAAATTTCATTGATGTTTCTTGTGATATAGACCTATAATATGTATTATATCACCTAATAACATAAATAATGCAGATGTGAAGGTGTTTGAGGGTGACCACAAAAGAATGTCGAAGTTGGCATGTGAAAGGTACATTGGAATGGTGGCATATGAGTAGCAGCAAAGGATAGGCTTTAATGAGGGCATAAATTGAGTATGGAATATGTTATTACAAGGTAAATATATGGTAAATCCTGAAGGAGAGGTTTTGGTAGTGAGTTTAAGGGTGTATTTGAGGAGGCCCTAGTTTTAAGGGCTTAATTGAGAGGGTTTTGGGGTTAACCCACTAGAATGGTGTTTCTATGTACAAGAGTTCACAAATCCTTGGTTTGGGATCATAATAAGGGAATTTTCAAAGTTTTGTAACTTAATTTCAACTTTAGAGGGCACTTCCTTTGAAAACATGGCCTAATTAGGCCTCTTTTAATAGGGTAACAGGGGTTAGTATGTGGTGATGGTCTAAAAAAACCATAGCCCAAATTCATATATGTTGTGTAACATCAAAATGGGTGTCATAATATGTAATTTATTTAGAAATTATTTTGGAAAAATATGGAGAAAATTGGAAAAATCAGGTTTTGGAGGCCTAATTGGGAAAATAGGCATAGATTCATGCCTAGTTTGGAGTTTGGGTACAAACTAGTTGTTTGGGTGTTGGGGATTGGTTGATTCAATTTCATTGGGGTATTTTAAGAACCTATAAGGCATTGGTTAATCTGGTTTGGGTTTGGGACACAAATTGAGTCCTTTGGTGAATTGTTCCTACTTGAGAACCTAGTGTACCTTGAGGGTTTCATAGTCAATTTGGGAAGAATAAATAAATAATCATTTTAAGTGTTTTGTGGGAAACCTTATTTTGGTATCTCCAATAATTTTTTGATTAGTCACCAGGAAAACACAAAAATAAATAAATTATTATTAAAACATTGAAAGGCATTTTCCCTTAATCCTTTTGTTAAGACTCTATGCATATTCCTGTAAATATGGAAGATAAAAAATAAATGTACAAAAAAAATAAAAATAAATAAATAGAGTACACATAATTTATAGTGGCTCATCTTTAGGCTACGTCCACTCTTGAAGCAGGGGAATTCTTTTATTAATCAGAGATACAAGATACATTCAAATACACATCAACTTGATCATAAACACATCTCCAATCAGGCTATTGAATATCCAACAAGGAAGTTGAATAGGCAGAGATAATTGGAGGGAAACTATGTTATGAATATTGGGCTTCACACCTCCAACAATCTCATGATTGAATACTAACTACTAATGTATCAAAGCCATTCCCCCACTCTAATTCTTGTTAGCACATGCTAAAAATTATGAGAGAAGCCTGACAAACTCAAACTTCTCCTGTGTAACAAAATTCATTAAAGCATCAGCTAGATTCTCCTTGGTGTCAATCTTCACCACATGAATCTTGCCTTCTTCAACCACATGTCAAATGTAGTGATAACATAAGTCAATACATCCTTAGAATGATGTTGAGGTGCATAATGCCTACTCTTAAATATAGTACTGTTACTGTTACAAAACAAACTAAAACATGATTGCTTCAGTCCCAATTTGTTGTACAAAAGTTGCAACCATACCATCTCTTTTTCTCCCTTAGAGAGAGCCATGTATTTAGCTTCTGTAGATGATTGTGCAATTGTATGTTGTAATTTAGAACTCCAACTAATAGCTGCCCCAAAAAATGTGAAAATATAACCAAAAGTACGTCTTTGTTTGTCTAAGTCTGTACCAAGATTTGAATCTATAAATCCTTGCAATTGTGCCTTATCTTGGCTAAAACACCAAGCAAAATTAGAAGGATCTTTTAAGTATCTTAGGATCCATTTGACAACCTCCTAATGAGGTTTACTAGGATTACTCATAAATCTGCTTACTACTCCCATTACATCAGAAATATCTAGGTGAGTAGAAATCATAGCATAGATGGTACTCCCAATCACAGATTTATAAGGAATACCTTTCGTAAAATCTTGATCCTCTTGTGTTTTAGAACACATTTTAGTAGACAAACAGAAATGAGAAGCTAAATGAGTGCTTGCTGATTTAGCTTCTAACATACCAAATCTATCCACTACCTTTTTAATGTATTATTTTTGTGATAACCAGATTTCTCTTTTGTTCCTATCCAAAAAAATGATCATCCTGGAAGTATTCTTTTGGCTGCCCCCAAATCTTTCATGGAAAATCTATTATCTAACTATTTCTTAAGTTCACAAACAACTCGTGTACTAGTTCTGATCACTAACATATCATCCATATAAAGTAGAAGTATGACAAATTTACCATTAGACAATTATTTAAAATAGACACATGGATCAGCTTCTGAGTGTACAAATTTATGCTCAATCATAAATTGATCAAACTTAAGATACTATTGCCTTGGGGCTTGTTTAAGCCCATATAAGCTCCTCTTCAACCTACAAAAAAGATGCTCTTGATATTTTTCATGAACCCCTCAGGCTGCATCATGTATAATTCTTCATCAACATCCCCATGTAGAAAAGTGGCCTTGACATCCAACTACTCAAGCTCAAGATCCCATGCTACTACCAAGCCCAAAATAGCTCGAATTGTATTCGTTTTAACTACTGGAGAAAAAATATTATTGAAATCCACACCTTTCTTTTGACCATAGCCTTTGACAACTAGCTTGGCGTGATAACAAATCTAACCTCGATCCACTTCTTTTAATTTATAAACCCATTTCTTTCTTAAAGCTTGTTTATTAGGTGGTAAAGGTACCAAGTCCCAAGTTTGATTCATCAATAATGAATCCATCTCCTCACACATTGCCTCTTGTTATTTGTTACAATCAGAAGGTTTACAAGAATCCTTGTAATTTTTTGGTTTTGTTTGATCATAAATCAATAATGAGGGCTCTGCCTCTTCCGCAAATAATTATTTATACTCTAGGAATTTATAGGGAATCCTTCTTTTCCTAGAAGACCTCCTTAATTGAGGTTTTGAGTTCTTTTGTCTGCTTTCAGATTTATTTATCTTAGTATTTTGCAAATTACAATTAACAATTGCATTTTTGAGAGACTTGTTGATCCAAGGTTCCTTACACATGTGGATATCTAACTCAGTTGAAATGATGTGATTTTCTGGTTAATCACTTAGACATGCTTAGGTAATCCATTCTAGGATGTCAACTTACTCGCACTTCTAAACATTTGGCTTCACACATTTGTGCAATAAAAATATAACTATGATTTATATCACTTCCAACTTTGATCTTCAACTCCTACTATCTATACTACTTCTAATTCTAACTATGGATGGGAAGACTAACCGATTGACTAGGAATCCTACCAAATGGAGGCTTGCGTGCGACTTCAACTCCACCTAGTGAATAGCTTCAAAGGATCTCAAATGGTTTTCATATCAACACCTTCTCCTCAATCCAACTTAGAGTACAAATCATGGATCCAATGCCAATTGAACTTGAGCACAACTACCAGATTACCACACAAGGAACCCTTGCATCTACAAGGAGTTAGTGGCCTTGTTTTATAGAGTCAACCAATCAAACATCCACCACTATCACCACACAATCTAGCTACTTTTACTCTTACTTTAAAAACTTTGAAATAAAATCCTATTTTAATTGAGAGATGTAAACAACCATGCAAATACACCAAAATGATCATTTATATCCACCATGCAAGCCATAAAAATGAATAGAGAACAATTTTAATAGTATTTTGGCAATAATTCTCCAACATAAATCCCTTTACAAATGAAAGAAAATGGCCTTATATAGAGGCTCAAGTACAATGAGTGGCCAATATTAAGAGGCAAAAATATGAAAACAAGGGCTTAGATTACATCCCATAAACCCTAATTAGGGTTTTGATAATTACAACCAATTACATAAGGGCACCAAAGTTGTAGGCCAATAAGAAAATTACAATATTTTTTTCAACCATTGAGAACATAAGACACTTGGCATTATATGATTGCACATTCTTGAAAGAGGAATATTTTGATTGGAGAAGATAACCAATTGCCACCCCATCATCCTTATCCTATTATTTGATCTTTTGATGAAGAGAAGATATCCTTTAGATTCTCAACCTTGTCCACATCTTTCCATGAACACCCCTACCAACCTGCAGGAGCATGCCTACCAATCAACATTAGCACCCCAAACAACTTGAGCCCTTAGGAATTTTCTCATTGCCATGTCTTGAACTTTCTTTCTTGTACTTGTACATTTGATTTCTTGATCTTGAAATGGTGAAGCCTTCGTGTACTTGAGTCTTGAACTTTCCCTTGATCTCGCCTTGAGCTTGGTGTGAACTCCCTTGCCACTTGAGAGACTTGAATTTGAACCTTGCATCCTCCTTCCTGTCAACCCTACCAAGTTGTGATAACTCCCCCACCAACCTAAAAAAGGGCGAAGAAACAAGTCACTCCATTTCATTTGATAAAATATTTCCAATAAAACCTTGAAAATAACATTGGCTTAACTACTAATAATTACGCCTCAAGATTAATGGAAAAATTGTCTTAACTGCTAATTATTAAGCCTCAATATCTGTTGGATTTCACTGTACGTGGCTCGATTATCCAAAAACACCCAGTCCCTACTTTGTATGAACAAAACTCTCATAAAATAGTTGTAATCACCTGAAAATGGACAAAGACAATTTAATGATAAATCAAGTCAAATCAAAGAAAATCAAGGACAAAATTGAAGCAATTAAATCACAATGCATAATTAGCCAATCAAAATTAAAATCAAGCTCTAATTCGAAACAAATCAAAACCTAGAGTATTTTAATCAAGTGAAATCAAATGGAAATACAATTAAATCAATTAATTGTATAGTCTTGGATTAAATCAAATTCAACCCATTCAAGGGTACATGGCTAAATAAAATCAATAAAATCAATTAATAAATCCTAATTTCCCTCAATAACCACAAAGGGAGGAAATTCAACCAACCAATAGGATTTGAGGAAAGGCATTCACATGGATCAAGCCAAATTCGATCTCAATCACTCAAAGTGAGAAGGAATCTTGTCCATTCATCTTTTCTACTTGTCCCAAGCTTTGAGGACACAAACTTTGCATTGTCTTCAAAGGGTGGAACCAAAGACTCAACCAAAGCTTAATCATGATCAACTACACTACACCCCCTACCATTGGGAACATCTATAAAAGGAAGACCAAATTTCTCATAATTCATAACCACACATCTGAGAATTGCATTGAACCTCTTGTAATTTGAGCTTAGAAAGACATTTAAGAGTTTAATTAGCATTTGATTTGATCTAATTGTTAGTTTTAGCTTGTTTATCTTATCATTTCTCATTCTAGGATTGTCATTAATGGTAGCTTGCTGAGAGCTTCTATTAACACTCTTAGATAGAGAGCCATAGGATGCTCAATTGATCATTAATTTGCTAAATAGTTTCTTTATTGTGGTTTATTTAGTTTCTATTTCATTTATCATCAATACTAATCCTATGAAGGTACATTTCCTTGTACACAAAATGGTGCCCATCGTGGGGCAGAATGCTTCACTTTGCTAATCTCTTAGATTTATTTCATTTTATCAAAAAAAATTTCATGTTTAACTCTCAGGTTTTTCAGGAGAATGCTTTTGACAGATCAAACGACGCTTTTGCATGATAAAACGATGCTTTCAAGCTCTATTTCAACACTTCTGCAATAAAAATGTGCACCTTTGCATCGATCCATAGCGCTTTCGATCCTTCTATTTTTTGTCTCTCATTCTTTCAGTGCTTTTTCACTGATCCACAATGCATTTTCCTGACTACGGAGCACTTCTGCTATTTTACTCATCATTTTTACCTCATTTTTAGCGCATTTTAGATATTCTGCAATGCTTTTATTACTTATCTGTGCGCTTTTGAATTTTTTGATAGAGATAATACAACGCTTTTAATCAAATTAGTAGCGCTTTTAAGTAGTAAAGTAGCACTTTTAATCATTACAAGAGTGCTTTTGCATTAATTGATAATTTTCTTAATCTGACCATGGAAAAATGATTTTTATGATTCTGCAAGATGTCTAATCACTGAAAAGCCAAGAAACCAGAGAGCAAATTTAATCAAGAGGGGAAGTCTTTGGCTAAGAAAATCGAGGAGAACTTTGAGCACATCAAATCGGTTCTTGAGGCTTCACAAGAGGAAGAAAATTAGGTTTATGAGAACTATGTTAAAATTGTAGAAGCATATAAGACTAAGTTTGTGTCACTCAATTGGATATTTTCACCTTAATCAAGTTTTTCTTTAAAATTTGACAAATAAGGCTTTAAACATTCAAATCAAACTTTGCTTCTTCAAATTCATTTTGGTTTCCCTCATTGTTGCTATCTTTGTTAACTAAATTTGTTGGAAGAAAGCACATTGGAAAGGAGCTATAGCCAAGGTATTGTGAAAATGACAAAAATCACTTAAAAATGCCACTAGCCTATGCTAGGTACAAGGAAAGGTAAGCCTTAAACTAGTCAATATTTTCCTTTAAATTGTGGAATTGGTGCATTTCAAAATCTAGTAATTACGAAACAACCTATCTTTGTTTGGAAAATTTAGCATTTAGGCCTATGCTCTTCACTTCTTCTAGTGAATCAAAATGCCAAAGGTGTTGAATTTTTCAATTAAGAGGAAAGGTTGAAAGAATCAAACACATAAGATCAAAGCCCCTTGTCTGTAGAAAAGAGTAGAAATACTAAATTCTATATAGTTAGTGGGTGAAATAATTGAACCTTGTTTATTGTGTTTGGGAACTTAAGGAAAAGTTAGGGATATGCTCTTCACCTTTTTGGTGAACCAAATTCCCAAAAATTGATTCTTAACTCCACTTTCTTGCTTATCATGAATATGCTAGAATATTAGTGGGCTTGCCTCCCAAGAAATCACCTTAACTGGGCCGGTGTGAGGGACAACCCAAAGTGGGATACGCTTTCTTTTTCTGTGAGAATCCAACCCACTATAAAAAAAAATGCATACATCCTGAATGGGGTGTGTGACAAAAGGATTTTAAATTTTTGAACCTCCTCGAGTAGTCCTCATGGATTGTGCAAAACTCTGATATACCGGTGGTGGGAGGCCCCTTAATATACTTAGGGGATGAAAGTTTAAGATCCATTTTGAATGGAATACTTATTAAATCCTTGATAAAATAGCAAGACCACCTTATTAGAGCCATGCTTATGAACCAATCTTGAGCTAGGTAGGTGCTTGAAGTTTCTTTTTGTGCAAAACCCGTGACAATGTTCTATTAAATAAAAAAATTTGTGTTAAGGGATAAAAAGAGACAAATGAATGTGTGATTGTTGTGTTTGAAATACATAAACAAGTGAGAGAGATATCCATTGGAAATTCATCTTATATTTTTAATCTCTTCAAATCAACAATTATCAAATCAAGGATCACTTCAAATCAAACCCTTGTTGGATGTCAGTTTCTATGCGGTTCCACACATATAGGGTATCTTTACTAGGAGATAGCACTTGCATTTCCAATGAAGCATGTGAAGAATACCAAAGTCCTTTTAGAGGCCAAGACCAAGAAGATATTTTCCCCAACTTGTTTGAACAAAGGCTTGGAGAGATGGATAGAAATTTTGCTTTTAATAACAATCACCACCATGGAGGGAATAATACCAATACCAACAATGCTAATCCTAAAGACACCCTTGAAGAAAGAGTTGCAAGAGCTGCCCAAGATGATGAATTCCTAGAGGTCATGGAAAAATTAATAGATAGGGATAGAGAGAAATTCTTCCTAAACCTAGCTCAAGCAGGAGAAAAGCTTCCCTATGATTATGACCTAGAAAAGCTTAAGAAAGATCAAGAATAAGATGACCCCATGAATGTTATACATAGGCAAATAAAGGCCTTCCAAGAACAAATAGATACCATGAAGAAGATACCATGCAGAAGGCGGTCGAACCTAAGGCCTTTTCTATTGAAGCTTTGTGTCCTTTTCTATTTGACAAAAGCTTAGTTATGGCACCCTTCCCCTTCAATACCATTTTTCCTAAATACAACAAGTATATGGGTAAACTAGATCCACAGGATCATCTAAGGGAGTTTTGTGCCTTAAGCATTGAGTTCATGCACAATGATACATATCTGATGAGACTCTTTCCTAGAAGCTTAGGAGGTCCCGCCATGGAGTGGTTTTCAAAACTACCCCAAGGAATGAAGACATTTGAGGAACTAGCCTCGAAATTTGTAACCCAATACTCTTATAACATTGAGCACAAAATTACCATGCTCAAGCTGTGTGATACCAAATAGAAAGATGGAGAATCCTTCTTAGGATTCCTACAAAGGTGGACGACCATTTTTGCAAGGTATCCACGAAGTATCCCCGAGAAAGAGAAGATGGAAATCTTCACAAATAATTTGACCATGGAAATGAATTATAGATTACAACTCCAATGTCCCCCACCATTTGAAAAACTCATTGAAAATGAGATCAAGATTGAGGATGTATTGGTCAAGAGAGGTGAAATCAAATTATTTAAAGATAATAAGTCTAATAACACTGACAGCAACAACAATAATTATGTGCCTAAATATGTAAATAATCAAGGGTCCAACAATCACAATGACAAGTCCAAATCATGGATAAATAATAACAACAAAAACCTTGTGAATGATGGAGTTGTGGAGGCCCACAACTTAAAGGCAACCCCTTTTACCTTACCCTATGGAGCTAATTCTTCAAATAATGTTAATCAATCAAACAAAGCTCCCATTCAATTCCAATAACAATTCTAACAATTCCAACAATTCCAACAATAACGCTAATAACCCTTACAATAATGCCAATGGAAATAAGACTAAACCCTTTTACTCCAATTACAACAAAAGAAAATTCACCTATCTAGGTGAACCTTTGGAGAATGCATTAAGAACTTTGGTTTCCAACAAGGTCATCACATTACCCGATGTGAGAGACTATGAACCTCAAGTCAAACCTAATTGGTGGAATGACTCTCATCATTGTGAATACCATCAAAACAAAGGTCATCCAACTAATGAATGCATGAGATTAAAACACTTGGTGCAAGATTTAGATAATGGACCCATCAAAATTGAAGGCCCTCAAAACAATGAGGATCACACGGCCTTCAAGAATCTCTTTTTGAACCATGAAAAGGGTGAATCATCTAATGCAAATAAAAAAAAGGGTAATGAGAAAGTGAACGTTTCTCATACTTATGATAATACCATAAATACTCTAAGAGGAGAAGATAATATCATAAATGTTATCATAATAAAGGACAAATCAAGAGAAGCATCATCAAATGTTGTCACTAGGGGGAAAGCATAAAAAATTATCCTACCAACCAATGCTCCTAAAATTGTATTATCCAATCAAGTATCAACCTCATCATCAAAACAATTTAACTTGGTTGATCAACTACAAAGAACACCTGCTCAAATCTTTATTCTTGAGTTACTCAAATTGTTGCCAACACATAAAGATATTTTGGAGAAGGCCTTATTGGAAACTAATGTGCCTCTACATTTGGAGGTAGATAAATTTCAAAATATGGTGGGACACCTAATTGCACCCCATTGCTTATCATTTTCCGAACAGGATGATATGTCCCTTAATCATCCCCAAAATCTACCTTTACACATAGAAGTGTTGATCCACAAGCATAGGATAAAAAGAGTACTTATAGATGGAGGAGCCAGCCTAAATATTTTTACCCTTAGCCTAGTGAAGGCCCTATGATTTTCTAAGGAGGCTATTGACCCTAAGAAAAAGATAACCATAAAAGCCTACGATGATGAAGAAAGGGCTTCAAAAGGAGTCGTAGTATTACCCATAAGAGTTGGTCCCATGCAAAAAGAGACCATATGTCAGATGCTAGATCTGAAATTGACTTACAATATCTTGTTAGGGAGGCCATGGATCCACAAAATGCAAGCCATTCCTTCCACTTATCATCAATGCCTAAAATTTCCATATCTAGGGCAAGAAATAATGGTAAGTGGGGACTTAAACCCCTTCCAATATTGTAATAATATCAAGTCTATCAATGACTCCCTAGTACCACATAATACTGAAGGTGCTATATCTAATCAAATGGAGCAAAGGAAAAGCTCCAAGGATGTCCCATTGTTGAAGGAAAAATAAAATATGGAAGAGGAGATTGTCATTGAAGACATACTAAAACTCACTAACTTATCTACATCGACTAAAGGAAAGGAGAAAGTTAGTGAGGATAATGTTATTGAAAAACCAAAAGAAGCTCTTAACACATCTATCCAAGTGTACACTAAGGAGGCCCATTATCAAAAAATGGACCAAATAATGAAGAATTTTGATAAGCAATGTTGAATTAAGCAAAAAGAAGTAGGGGAATATTCCTTATCAATGATGGACCTACCCTTATCACCAAAGTCCCATGGAAGACCCTTAAATCTACCCCACAAATATAATGAATATTTTGTAAGGGAAAGTACATCATTCACCATGGATGAGGAAGACAATGAGATTCTAAATTGGTTGTATAAAGATGAAGAGTCAAGTGCTCAAGAGAAGTGTATCCAAAACATAAGCATTCCCACACATCAATATGGGAAAGGCTTTCACATCATGCAAAAGATGGGATACAAATGTCAAGGACCTTTAGGAGCAAACAACGAAGGGATCATAGAGCCTATTGAAATGACTTCGTGAAATAATAAGGTGAAGACTGGTGTAGGGTACTTAGAAGAGGGGTACACTCAAAAGCATTATCCCAAACTCCATGATCAAATATTGCAATTAGAGTCTCATAGTGATGAGGATTCTAATGATTGGGAGTGGGAGACTTTATCTGATGATTCATGCCATGATAAGGGTATTGATGTGATTCACAACTATACCATGACTAGCAAAGGAAAAGTTTCTATTCCACCACCTAATCAAAGTCAAGCATCTAGTTCGAGTCAAATGATCATGAATCACACTCCAAGCATAGAAATAGAGATAAATCACTGGGTAGGTGAGCCCTACATTCCTTCATGGAGACCTATTATGGAGGAATCAAATGTTAGGTTTAATCCACATGAATTTATATCCAACGGAAACCCTAGAGGAATCTAGTGAGGAGGACTTTGATCCTTCTTCTTTAGAGCATTTAGAGGAAGCCCATGTCATAGAATTGCATGATACAATGTACGAGCCTTCTAATGAGATATTAACCTTAAACACCATTGAAACAAACCCAAGTATTGACCCATTGAATCTCATAAACCCAAAATTAATTGAATGGAATTTCGTTGAGCCCACTACCCTTCCAATTTTATTAAATGACAATGTGGTGTCCTTATACCTTAACACGGTTGAACCATCTTCTATCGGGGAATATCAAGGACAATTGATCAAAGAGAGCATCCAAACTTTCAATCCGAGAAAAATAGAAAAAAATTAAAAAAAGGAAAAAGGAAAAGAATCAAGTGTTGAAAACCACATTGTGGCAACATTTGATCAAAAAGAAGAAAATAAAGAAATAAATGATGTTTCCAAAGGTGAAAACCCAACTAAGGCACCTAAGGAAGGGAGTTTGGATGTTCTACCAGAACATTATGAGGAAAGATCTCCAATCTTAATCGAGCCAACAGAAAAGATAAATATTGGATTAGAAATTGAGCCAAAGATCATCCACCTAGCAACATCCCTATCAAGTGAAGAGAAAACATAATTCATTGAGTTCTTCAAAGAAAAACAAGTTAACTTTGCATGGTCTTATGATGACATGTCGGGACTAGATCCGAATCTAATAATCCATCACCTAAACATCAAGGAAGGAGCTAAACCTGTTAAGCAAAAGTTAAGGAAGATGCATCCACATATAGCATTACTTGTCAAAGTGGAGTTAGAAAAACTATTGAAAGTGGGATTTATAAGGGCCATTTATTATGCACAATGGATCTCCAATATAGTGCCAGTATCAAAAGTAGATAAATCCATCAGAATCTACATGGATTTTAGAGAGTTAAACTTGGCATGTCCTAAAGACAACTTCCGACTTCCGAGTATAGATGCCATTGTGGACCTAATAGCAGGACACTCTATGTTTTCACTCAGGGATGGATTCAACGGATATAACTAGATTAAAATAGCACCAAAAGAAGAGGATAAAACAACTTTTACATGTGCATGGGGTACTTTCTGCTAGAATGTTATGCCTTTTGGGTTAAAGAATGCCGGAGTGACCTATCAATGAGCGATGACTACAATATTCCATGATATGATGCATAAGTTAATGGAGGATTATGTGGATGACATACTAGCCAAATCTCACTCAAGAAAAGAGCACCTACCAATTTTGGTGATTTTTTTTGAAAGATTAGAGTAATTCAAAGTAAGGCTTAATCTGAAGAACTATGCATTTGGAGTCCAATCTGGAAAACTACTAAGCTACATTATGTCTGCAAATGGAATAGAGGTGGATCCTACTAAATTTAAGGCCATTATGGAGATGGAAGCACCGAAAAACATTAGCTAAATGAGGTCTTTACAAGGAAGGATACAATCCATTAGGATATTTATCTCCCAATTAGCTGAAAAATGTCACAATTTCACCCAACTTCTGCATAAGGATACAATTTTCAAATGGGATGAAAAGTGTGAAGAGGCCTTTAAACTATTGAAGAAATATCTCATGAATCCACCAATCTTGATGCCACCTATCAGAGGCAAGCCCTTGATCCTATATATTTCAACAACGGAGAATGCATTGGGGGCCCTTTTAGCACAAGAAGATGAAACTAGAAAAGAAAAGGCAATTTACTACATAAGTAGAACCTTGGTCAAAAATGAGATGAACTACACATTCATGGAAAGGGCATGCTTAGCTGTGGTTTTTGCTTCACAAAAATTACATCATTATATGCTAGCCCACAAGATAAGGCTCATTGCAAAAATTGACCCATTAAAATACTTACTTAGTAAAACAACATTAAATGGAAGACTCGCAAAGTGGGTGATGGTGTTAAGAGAATTCAACATTGAATATGTTGATAGAAAATCAATCAAAGGGAAATTCATTGTTGATCAGTTAGCAGAAGCACCACTTCATGATGATTACCCCATCCAAGTAGAATTCCCAGATTTAGAGATTGTAAGTGTTGAGGCCAAAACATGGCAACTATATTTTGATGGATCGTACACTCAACATGGATCAGGAACAGGCTTACTTTTAATCACTCCTCAAGGTTCTACTATCCCTAAGTCCTATAAATTGTTATTTCCATGCACCAATAACATAGCAGAATATGAAGCCTTGGTTATTGGAATCAAGTTGGCATTAGAATGGAAAGTGACAGAACTAAAGGTATATGGAGATTCACAATTAGTCATTAATCAGGTTAATGAAGAATATCAGGCAAAAGATGACAAATTGGTACCCTACAAAAATATGGTGGAAAGCCTCAAAAATTATTTCATACTTATTACATTTGAGAAAGTACCAAGAGAAAAGAACAAAGCAACGAATGCAATGGCAACTTTGGCTTCACTTCTACAGATGCCTGATCAGAGTGCCAGATATGAATTCCTGGTAGAAGAAGTGGATCAACCTGTGTTTGAACCTACCCACCCTTACACAATTTTCTTGTTAACTAAAAATGAATCATCTTGGTATGGATCTATTTATACTTACCTAAAAGATCAAATCCTTCCCATAGACCAAACCAAGAATCAGAAGAAAAGCTTCATTCGCCAAACCGCCCGATATACTATAATTTCTGAAACATTGTATCACAAAAGTTTAGATAGAATGCTCCTTAGATGTTTAGAGGAGGAGGAATTAAATGTAGCCTTGTGGGAAATCCATGAAGGAATTTGTGGATCACACTCAAACGGATTAACCCAAGCTAAGAAACTTCTTAGGATAGGATATTTTTGGCCTACGATGGAGAAAGACGCTTGTAACTTTGCCAAATCTTGTAGAAAGTGTTAATTCCATGGAAACTTGATACATGTGCCTACACAAGAGCTTCATCCAATGATGACACCTTGACTATTCTATCAATGGGGTCTAGATTTAATAGGCATGATTTATCCACCATCTTCGAATGGTCATAAATTCATCATCACGACAATGGAGTATTTTACCAAGTGGGTGGAAGCTATGCCCTTATCAACTGCAACAGGAAAGCATATTTCTTTGTTTATCCTCAATCATATTATTTGTAGATATGGCATACCTCATGCTATCATAATGGATAATGCAAAGCATTTTAAAAAAAAGACTTAAAAGAGCTATGCACCAAATTTCACATCATTCATCATTCTTCATCCATCTATTACCCTCAAGGTAATGGACAAGCCGAGGCAACAAATAAAAATATCTTGAAGTTTTTGAAAAGAACGGTGGACAATTCAGGTAGAGATTGGCACATCAAAATAAACCCAACCTAATGGGCTTATAGAACAAGCATAAGAATGCCAACATGAGCTACACCTTTCTCCTTAGTCTTTGGTACAGAAGTAGTTTTGCCTTTGGAGGTAGAACTTCCATCTTTAAGGGTATCTCTTCATGGCTTGATAAGTGAGGAAGATTATCGAGTTGCTAGGCTGCAAGAACTAGAACTCTTAGATGAGAAACAGAAACAAGCATTTGATCATTTAAAGGTGTACCAAAATAGAATGTCAAGGACTTATAATAAGCACATCAAGTCATGATCATTTCAAATAGGTGACCTAGTTTTGCAAGAAAATCCCAAAAACCAAGCAAAAAGAGAAAAGAAAGGAAAATGGGAAGCAAACTGGTTAGGATCATTTATCATCATTGAAAATTTTGGAATCGGAACTTACAAGTTAGCAAATTGTGATGGAGAAGAGTAACAAGAACCTATCAATAGCATACATCTAAAGAGGTTCTATACATGAGGTAGATGAAAGAGTATAAAGAGTATCAGATGGAAAGCATCGTATTTATTTTACATAGTTAAAGAGATCCTGAAAATACCAAAAACATGGAAAAACATAAAATACCAAAAAAATTGGAAAGCAGAAAAGAATAAAGAAAGCAAAAACATTCATATATGATCCTCAAAAGATGTTGTCTTGGTAAAAACCTAGCAAATAGGTGCCTCGACAATATATAACAAAAAAATTGAAAAAATAAAAAATACAAACAAATCGAAAAAGAGAAAAAGTGCCTTGGTGAAAACCTAGCAAATAGGCACCTTGGTAGCAAAAAAAGGAAAAAGCTTTAAAAATAGAAAAAAAGAGCAAGATCCATTCAATCGGTGAAAACCTAGTAAACATGCACCATTGAAAGTCCAAGTTTGTCACATGCCTAGAAGGTCACCTTATAAATATTGCATTCACCAGCATTTGTATATATTGCATAATAAAACCCCATAGTTGCATTTGCAAGTACCTCAAGATTTTGGTCACATAATTGCCAAATTGTCCTAAGTCCTACAAATGAAATTATCTCAAACTGGGGGAAACCTACTCAAAAGGAGAAATGATTCATCAAAGCAAGCTTTATTCAATCAAGGAATCAAATCATCAAATTCAAAAGAAGAACACTTAATCAAATCTACATTCTAATCCAATTTGAGCCAAAACACAAAATTTGATCCAAGATTTTACATGACCTTATCTTTATCAGGATTAAAAGTATGAAATGGATGGAACTACACTTGAAATATGGATTTGAAAAACATTGCAATAAATTTTTCTAAGTGTTGACTCAATTGATGAAATCATGTCTTTCTAGCGAATCAATGAAAGTTTTAGACTAGACGAGCTATGATGAAAGGGTGATATTTTTGTTGATTTTTGAATGATTGTCTTAAAATCAAAGTTTTAAACCATGTATTATTTGTCTAAGGACGTGACCATCAAAGAATCATCGAGGACTTGTACATAGAATAAAAATGAGATTTCTGCTTGTTTACGCAAAATGATACTTGGCTATTTTGATCTTCAATATCATAATACCAACATCCACTTGCAACATAGAATTTGACAAAATCGATATTCGCTCTCTCATGATTGGCTTCAATTAGTGATAGTCGTACCAAAGAGAGATGGGAAAGCAAACAAAGAGGTGAAAAAAGTATTCATATCATCATAGTTGAAATAGTGATGATTGTACTAAAACGGGATTCCAAAATTGCTCAATGATGATTATAAGCACTAAATTTTGAATAATGACAGTTAGTTGCATACATCTTAGATTAAATGCATTGTATTTTGTTTAGCATTTCTTAGCTTAATTTGCAAGGGGAAAAAAATAAAAAAAGGGGTTGTACTCAAATAAAAAATCAAAGGATTATCAAAAAGAACTATATAAGATGGAGTGTGTGGGAAATAAAAAACAAAGTGCATTTCATTAGTTCGCTTGCATTAAGTAAGTTGCACTAAGTCATCTTCATTAAACATTACGTACATTTAAATGTGTCCAACATTTGATTCATTAAGTACATTACCATTATATTGCATCCATCTATGTCACATTAACTTGCATTATCATTAGATAGAATTCATTTAAAGTTCATTATCATAATTAGATTGCATTCCTTTCATTTAAGATACATCCATTAGGAGCATTGTATTAAGTTAGAAATCATTCATACACCCATTAAGTCTCATTAAGAGCATTAAAATGCACATTGAATCATAATATCATTAGGTATAATATTTACATATTGCATATCGAAAGAAATTCATACATCCATAAAATCCATTACATTTTCAAAAATGAGAGAAATGCATCCATTAAATTCATTACTCATCTATCATCATATATATAACCATGGCATACAGATCCATCAATATCATTAATCATTAAATAAACATTGCATCCATTTATTTTATGTCATACATAAGATAAATCATTAAGAATCATTAGGACATATGCATACATTTCAAAAATTGCATTATGAAAAACATAAAACAAAGCATGTAGGAAATAGAATCATATAGAACTGCATATCATGCAAAACACCTAAAATAGAAATCCAACACATGATGACATCATATATAGGGAAATCTATCAAAGAAAATATTAGAGTTCCTAGTACTATCATCATAACAATCAACAAGATATCAGAGTCTAAATGAATAACCATCAAAGCAATATCTAACATCAATGTCCAACAACTATCAAAGTATCATCATAAAAAACATCAAATGATCAAGAATGATACAACAAAGAGTCCAATATCTCGATCATCAAAGCAGAAAGGAGATAACATCAAAAAACTGCAATGTCTCAAGGAATAAATCAACTGATAAAATGACCAGCATCATCAGTACCATCAGGGCCCGGAGCACTATCAGGAGGCTGACTTGAGCTGGCCTATAATCTATACTAACTCATAACAACCATAAATGTCTGCATCATAGAACTCAACTGTGAAACTTGTTGTTGCATGGCTGACATTTGAGTCTGTAGGGAAGCAACATTTGATGCTAATGCTAGGGCAAGAGTCTGTGCCGTAGAAGGCTATGAAGAAGATGAAGGCATCGAAGCAAAAACATGTGCCTAAGAACAAGGAGCCTGAGGAACAATAGGAGGAACAACCTGCTGAGCAAGAGGACCCTGAGCCTAATCCATTAAAACCTATGAAATATCTACATCCATCTCTCTCTGACGCTTGGCTCTCAACCTATCAATAGGATCTCTAATCACTTGGTGTAAAACTCTATCAACTCGTTGACCTCTCACCTGATCACTATCCCTAGGAGGAATCGGAGTAGCAACTATCACAAGAATATGAACTCTACCAGCTCTAGCTCCTTGACAACCCCATCAACCCCGTCGTCCTCTAACCCTGCCACCACCTCCATCATCATCCCTGTCATCACCGTCATCACCACCATCTCCACCAACACCGTCATCCCCATCAGATAACTCATCAATAGTGGGAATCCTCTCTGTAGGATCTGTGAATCGAGGAAAAGGAAATCTGTGTAACCATGCCCCATAGTCACCTATGACACCTGCATCTGCAATATTATCTCTCATAGCCCAAGGAAGATATTCAAGGTCCTGACTCTCTCTCATGGCAGTGCCAAAATTGATACAAAGGCCCCATAAGGATCTCTTTGCATGTACCCGGGCATACATAGCCACTCCCTTTGGCATACACTGTTTGCGCTCGTACTGACACAATACTCGATGGAAATAGAATCTCTCTATCACAAATGCAGATTGATCAATCATCCAATGAGGAGAGAGCATTAAAGGTAGCTCAAGATCATCCTCTGGCCAAGCCTCGCATGAGAAATAAAGCCTCCAAATAACATCCATGTCATCAATCCAGCGTCACTAGTAATCTAACTTACCCATATGGGTTTGGATAATGATACCATCATACATCCACACAAAAGGCCAACCTGGCTGACGATCTCAAGCAGTAACATGACGTGTCACAGGGACAAAATTTTTTTTAGGCAAAAGTGTTGTTTCATGATGTAAAAGTGAAAAACTGTAGAAGCGCCATTCAAATTTGCAAACACACTTGTTAATAGATTAAAAGCAAAGAAAAAGGTGAAAGTGCTCCTTAAAATAGCGAAAGTGTTGTTTAAGTAAAAGCATGAAATAAGAACAAAAGCGCACAAAAACTATGTAAAAGAGACAAAGGGCACAAAGTTAACAAGTGAAAGCACACAACCACATCGTGGAAGAACACATTAAAGTTGTGGAAGCGCAACTTGGAGGTTAAAAGAACTCTTTAATGGTGTAAAAGCGCTCTTTCATATAAAAAATGGAAAAAAAGGCCTACTTACCAGGAAAATTTTTAAAAAAATTGAATTAAATGCATAAACAGACAAAGCGAAGAGGTATAAGTACTCATCGGAGGTCCAGAGCTAGGCAAACGCTGATAACGGTGACATTTCTCGAACCGATGCTCATGAATGGGGACATACATCGTGCAAAGTCAACATAGGCAGAGAAGGTAAAAGTCAAAAGAGAAAGTAAAAATGAATAGTAAAAAAGGGAATTTGACTCCTTTATATAGCTTTTGACCTAAAAAGAAGTGATTTTGACCTAAGCGATGACTATTATATATTAAATTGACCTAATAAATGGACTTTATTATCAAATCAGTTAATGCATGGGCATTTTAATCAAAAAGACTTAACAACAATATTGGAAATCGAAATAAAATTCATAAAAATTGAACTAACTCAACGTGATTAGATCAACAATATTAAAAGATTCAAATAACAATCAATTTTATTTCATTTTCCAAGGGGGCATACCATTGGATTATCAAAATTAGCAGCAACATCATCAAAATCAAAGATCAATCATCAAATCAAAGCAAAAGCTTGTATCAGGAAATTTTTCATAATCAATCGAATGGGGCATCGCATCGAAATCAATCATCAAATCAGGTATCATATCGAAAACTTACACTGAATTAGACATCATATTAGGTAATCAATCATCAGAACGATCATCAAAGAACAACATCAATTGAAAGGAACATCATCAAATATGCATCAATCTCATGTCAAACATCAAGGATCGACCATCAATGAATCAGGACCTATTATCAAGCAAGATCAGAGTATTCTTTGAATTGACATGCTTCGCACGTCAACTCAAAGAGGGGAATTTCTAATCACCTGAAAATGGACAAAGACAATTTAATGATAAATCAAGTCAAATCAAGTCAAATCAAGGACAAAATTGAAGCAATCAAATCACAACGCATAATTAGCCAATCAAAATTAAAATCAAGCTCTAATTCAAAATAAATCAAAACCAAGAGTATTTTAATCCAGTGAAATCAAATGGAAATACAATTAAATCAATTAGTTGTATAGTCTTGGATTAAATCAAATCCAACCCATTCAAGGGGTACATGGCTAAATAAAATCAATAAAATCAATTAATAAATCCTAATTTCCCTCAACAACCACAAAGGGAGGAAATTCAACCAACCAATAGGATTTGAGGAAAGGCATTCACATGGATCAAGCCAAATTCGATCTCAATCACTCAAAGTGAGAAGGAATCTTTCCCATTCATCTTTTCTACTTGTCCCAAGCTTTGAGGACACAAACTTTGCATTGTCTTCAAAGGGTGGAACCAAAGACTCAACCAAAGCTTAATCATGATCAACTACACTACACCCCCTACCATTGGGAAAATCTATAAAAGGAAGACCAAATTTCTCATAATTCATAACCACACATCTGAGAATTGCATTGAACCTCTTGTAATTTGAGCTTAGAAAGGCATTTAAGAGTTTAATTAGAATTTGATTTGATCTAATTTTTAGTTTTAGCTTGTTTATCTTATAATTTCTCATTCTAGGACTATCATTTATGGTAGCTTGTTGAGAGCTTCTATTAACACTCTTAGATAGAGAGCCATAGGATGCTCAATTGATCATTAATTTGCTAAATAGTTGCTTTATTATGGTTTATTTAGTTTCTATTTCATTTATTGTTAATACTAATCCTATGAAGGTACATTTCCTTGTACACAATAGTTAACTCAAAAAGCCCTATTTTATGCCTTGGCATGCAAAGCTTGGCTCTGTAAATTTCAAAAGGCGTCTACGGAGGAAACTAGTCTGGTCAAGATGGGTGGCAAAACTTTTCTTATTGAGCTGGACAAAATTGAAGAGGAGTGTACCTCTGACCCCCTGGTTATTCACTACTGCAAAGACATTGACATTTGGGGCTTCATGGAAAGAATGAAGGGCGGCCATGAAGAACAAATTTCTAAACAATTTGTGACCTCTTGGAATAATAGAAAGGTGTTGGTAGGGGGAATACACTTCCAAATTAATGAGGAGGTCATCAATAAAGCAACGGGGCTATCCACGGAGGGAAGGAAGTACAAGAAAACCACTCAAATGCTAGACATTACCAGCCTCAATTAGTTCTTCAGGCCGGGTGAGAAGCCTGTGAAGAAGTCTGGAGGATTCAACTGTGAGTTGCTACCTGGCTTCTAGCCTAAGGTGTGTCACATTATCATGAAATACTTCACTCTTGAGGGAAAATTTATTGTGTTTTATTATTATCATCTGTCATTCCTTAACCACATTAGGAATAGGGACCTTATTTCCATCTCGTTCTGTCTCCTCTACTCGTTGGAAACTAACATCCTAGACATAAAAGAGAACAAGAATCATGAGAAGCCAATTCCCATCCTTCACCAGGGCATCTTGCTGATCTATTTGTACAATTTCCATAAATCCATTTCCCCCCCACCCCAACCCCACCCCCTTTTTATTAAGGAGGTCACCCAAGATGTTTCACCCACGGGAGCCAATAACCCCTCTCAATCCCCCTCCCTATCCATCTAGGAGACTGACCCGGTCCCGCATGATGGTAAAGGTCGCAAGAGATGTGTAAGAAACCCCTTCAAAAGGGTAGAGGAGCTAGAGCAATCCCATGTCTTTGAGTCCATGGAAGCTAAGGAAAAAATGGTGGTTAATAGCACCCCTGAAGCTAAGAGGAAGCCTAAAAAACTAAAAAAGTCAAACAGTCAGGTAGAGTTGGAAGTTGATTTGAGTGGTACTGTTTGGTGGTCCAACAAAATTGCCAAGGAGAAATGCAAAAGAAGACTCAAGGAAATGGCCTCTAAGGACAAGTCTCATTCGGAGGATATGGATACCTCTACCTCCTCTAGTTCGATCAAGGGCTCCTCGGTCGAGCACTTGAGCTCACCCAAGTCTGGCTGTGCTCCTCCTTTGAAACCCCAGCCGGTGGTGATTGAAATCCCTAGCAACAACACCCCGTCACCGCCTTCCCCCCACACTCAGCAGGTCAACTCCTCTCGCACTAAGAATAATACCATGCCGATGGCTAAGAATGATAGGTTCAAAGGCTCCCTCAAAAAGAAGTTCAATGAATTGGATAGTGCGATTCTTGGCCTCAAGCAGGATGAGGGAAATCAAAGCCCGCATCGCTAATTCGAACAAATTTTCCCTTAAAGTGATGCACGTGTTGGCCGTAGCGCTATGTAATATGCAGGAGAAGATCGATGGTAGTAAATTGGAGGCTGATGAGGAATAGAGACCTCTTCCTGTTTCTATAGGAAGAGTGGGATACTACCTTGATAGAGGCAAACTAGATACTATTTTCTACTGATGTTTATCTGCTGTTAGACTAGAGCTATTAATGTGCTGTTAATGTGCTCCTAATCTTTCTGTTCCATGAGCCAGCACCCTCTTGTTGCTTTTTTCTATCAAAAACATTTGATCAAGCTAATTGAGTTAGGATTGTCATTACATTTCATTCAACTAACTTTCCCAATCACAATCACAAAAACATGATCTAGGCCAAAAACATGTTCAATGGATGTTACTTGATGCCCTAGGAGTTGGATAAATGATGTCAAGATTGTAATGCACCAACTCCAAATTCTGATTTTCTACACTCAAAGAAGATGAGAATTGCTCAAAAGGTAGGTGAAAATTAATGCCAAGATGATGTCTTCAAACCCCAAGACCAATTCATCACCTCTACAAGCCTTCAAACTTGAGAAAATTGCATGAAAATGTCCAACAAAATCCTCAAAACAAAATCGTCCATGGATGGAAATGCATTTCTAGAATTTGTAATCATAAAATCTTCTCTTGGAAACAATGAGAAATGATGCCCAAATGCCTCTTTAAGTACCCATCTAATTTCTGAAAATAGACGACTTGCATGGGGGAAAAAGAAATAAAACTAAATCACATCCCCTTGGATTAAATTCACCTTAATTAATTCCATCCCTTGATTAAATTGGATCGATTGGAATTTGGGCCAAAATTATAATAGTTAAATTTCATTGATTTTTCTTGTGGTATAGACCTATATAATATGTATTATATCACCTAATAACATAAATAATGCAGATGTGAAGGCGTTTGAGGGTGGCCACCAAAGAATGTTGAAGTTGGCATGTGAAAGGTACATTGGAATGGTGGCATACGAGTAGTAGCAGAAGACTGGCTTTAATGAGGGCACAAATTGAGTGTGGAATATGTTAGTACAAGGTAAATATATGGTGAATCCTGAAGGAGAGGTTCTAGAAGCGAGTTTAAGGGTGTATTTGAGGAGGCCTTAGTTTTAAGGAATTAATTGAGAGGGCTTTGGGGTTAATCCACTAGAATGGTGTTTCTATGTAAAAGGGTTAAAAAATCCTTAGTTTGGGATCATAATAAGGGACTATTCAAAGTTTTGTAACTTGATTTCAACTTTAGAGGGCACTTCCTTTGAAAAAGTGCCCTAATTAGGTAGTGATGATCCAAAACAACCATAGCCAAAATATACATATGTTTTGTAACATCCAAATGGGTCTTGGAATATGTAATTTATTTGGAAATTATTTTGGAAAAGTATGGAAAAAAGTGGAAAAATTAGGTTTTGGAGGCCTAATTGGGAAAATAGGCATAGGTTGGTGCCTTGTTTGGAGTTTGGGTACAAACCAGTTTCTTGGGTGTTGGGGATTCATTGAGTCAAGTTCATTGGGGTATGTTAAGACCCTATAAGGCATTGGTTAAGTTGGTTTGGGTTTGTGACACAAATTGTGTCCTTTGGAGAAGTGTTCCTACTTGGGAACCTAGTGTACCTTGAGGATTTCATAGTCAATTTGGGAAGAATAAAGAAATAATCATTTGGAGTGTTTTGTGGGAAACTTTGTTTTGGGATCTCCAATAATTTTTTGATTAGTCACCAAGAAAACATGAAAATGAATAAATTATTATTAAAACATTGAAAGGCACATGCAAGATCAAAATTCAAGAATTTTCCAAGATCACTCCAAATATTCTTTTATAGAAGAAATCACCCTAAGCTAATCATATTCTAATAATAAAAATATCTTGCAGTGCATGCTAAACACGTTGACCTATTTTGTTATTTTCCCTTAATCATTTTCCTCCTCTATTTAGTCCCATGTCAAAATCCTTCAAACATCAAAGTCACAAATTAAGAGGTTTTGGTGGGTCTAGTTTACATTGTTTCAAAATGAATTTAGGGGTGATGGGTCTTATATTGGTGCAAGAAACTCATAAACCAATTAAGTAACAATTAAGATCGAAGACATACACTCTACACAATGAGCACCATAAGAGTTTAAGGGTTGTTCCAAAAGAAGATTGAAACTTGTGATGAGATTGAGGGATATTGAAATGAAACCATTCATTTTAGACATCAATACAAAACCTATATTGAAAAAAAATGCCTAATATTAAGACCTTAAGATGCAAGGAAGACTCCCAAGAATAACATGAGATACACATATTGATATAAAATCTAAAATTTGAATTAAAATTTTAAAACTATTTTCTTTTTATATTAAAAATTCTGATAATTGTGACCATCTCATAATTTTTAAAATTTAAAATTTAAAACATATTTCGTAAAAGTCTAGATTAGAAAGCATAAACTATTAATTTGATATAATGAAAACAAATACTTAGCATGATAGACAAAGATATTTAACATGCTAGGTAAAAATATTTAGTTTGAATTAAATTGAATATAAAAACATAGTTTAAGCCGATGGAATCATAACAATCAAAACATAGTTTTAAGTCTATCAAATCAAAACTGCCAAAACATAGTTTAAGTATATCACATCAAAACTATGAAAACATCATTGAAATTGGATCTTTATAGTTGTGTTCTTAGCTGCAGTTAGACTGTTCTTCCTTCAAAAGATCTATTTTTTTTTGTTTTATTGAAATATTTTTTAGCACAATAAGAGTTAGGTTGTGTCAAAAAAAGATTGAAACTTGTGATAAGATTGACGAATATTGATGCAAAAGCATTCATAGTAGACCTCAATACAACATCTATAAATTTGAAAAAATTTCTAATATTAGGAAGTTATCATGAAGGTTCTCAAGAATAACATGAAGTACATATATTGATATCATATTTAGAATTTAGAATTTAAATATTATTCTCAATATTAAAAATTGATTATATTAATTGAAATATTTTTTTAAAAAACTTTTTTAAATTGAAATTTTTATTTATTTTTAAATGTTCAAACATAATAATAATTGTAACTTTCATGATAGAGAAAAATCACATAATTTTGCAAATTGAAAATTTGAAAAATATTTATTTTTAAAATCTAGTTTAGATAACATAAACTATCATTTAATATAATGAAAAATAATACCTTAACATAACAGGCAAATATATTTCTAATAATAAATAGTTTGAAATAAATCAAATATAAAAACATCGTTTATGTTGATGAATTTAAAACTATCAAAACATAGATTAAGTCTAAATAGTCAAAACTACCCAAATATAGTTTATGTATATCAAATCAAAACTATCAAAATCCCGTTTAAGTTTGTCAAATCAAAACCATCAAAATCCCGTTCTCACCCGCAGTTAGACTGCTCTCTAACTGCTCTTCCTCCAAAAGATCTATTTTTTTGTTTCGTTGAAATATTTTTGACGAATTTCTTCTGCATCTTTACAGGAAGAAATGTTGTCAGCCAGAGTTTGACACGTTAACTTATAAAGATCTTTTATACCGAGATAATGAGCAGCCTGCGCATAAAAATTATTCAGTCAAACATTGTTGAAGTATAACGTTATTTCATTAAAATACTAATTACTATAACATTTACTAACATTTAAGATCTAGAGCGGATACAAATTGAATTTCTTTTTATTGTTTGAAGCAGCGAATTAGGAAGAAAAATACCTTTAACAATTTTACGGTATCCTCATCAACCGCTACTAATTCTTTATCCCATTTCTGCACATCTTCAGCCGATATGCCTGAATCTGATCTTTTTGCTTGTACGTGATATTCGCAGTATTTGATAACCATGGCCAAAATGTCAGCAGAAACATTTGCGAGTGGTATGGAAGGGTGAGATGGTACTGTATTTGTATTTGTATTTGTATCCCCTGCGAGTTGAATGAGTTGTTTTATGGTTTGCGACTCCATTGCCACAACCTCATCCACTTCGAATGCTTGATTGTCCGAACTCGTCAAGATCACCTTTCCTTCCATTGATGCTAAAAAATTCAAAATAAATTGAGAGAATAGCAAATCCAGTATAAATATTAGTCGACCACAATATAATGATCAGTATTTGTATTTTTACGATGCGAAAGCTGATATGATTATTTTCCGGGGTACAAGTATCTGTAATTTATATGAGAAAGAGAGGCTTGAAATTGGGTTTTGCAACCGACGCATAGTGTCATACGTGCCGGTTGGCGCGGCCAAACTACCGACCGTAACAGATGTCGCCCGATTTGAATGTTAATTGCCTATTTAAATTAAGATATTCTGAATTTATCATCTATCTAGTTTTTGGAATAGTTGTGTTTGATTTTTTAATGATAAAATGTATATCACCAATATATTTTAAAAATAGAAATATATTACCAATTTTTAATTTAAGATTAAAATTCGACTTTTATGTTTAATTAAAATGAATACATTTTTAATTTTTGTATGCATGTATTTCTATGGCGTTGATATTATTTATTTTAGGTAATGGGTTGTTTAATTTGAAATTTGTCTATTCTCCTACTTTAATATTGTAGATCAATTTAATCTATTTGGAAGACAAATAGAATTTTATATTAGATGAAATAAAAAAGGAATTAAAATTAGTGCATGTATAAGAAAATAATTTAACATTAAACTCATTTAAAGATACAAAAAAGGGTATCTTATTTGGAATAAAGCTTTAAGAAAAGTAGCAATTAAATTTATAAATAATAAAATTTACTTAAATCACTATGAGAAGGGTTTCAATTATGATCTATGTTCTGATGCCCTTGTTACCACCCATGTTCCCATGACCGTTCATTCCTTGCTCATCCAATTCCTCAATTACTTTAGACAAAAAAATATCATTAAATTTTTTTATATGAACCAATAGCCACCTACTTGTACCCATATTAGTTAAGATTTGTAAACTTCAATTGAAGGAGTTGTGCAAGTTTATTGGTACCTATATCGCTCAACTACTAGAGTATTTGTACATATGTATTGGTAAAAATAGTTATTAGATGAAAATTTATTAGTTCTTATAGGAATATGTCTCAAGGATTAGTTTTTCAAGTTTATGAGGTGGTTGTAGTACAAAGGTACATCTTTAAGTAGGTATCGAGCAACACTTTGAAATGACCAACTTTTGACCCTTGCATGCATAACAGATCTTGTAACATGTACATTGATACTATCAAGAAGTAAAAACAAGATATAAGTAATTATGTCACATAGAAAGACAACAACAAAAAATTATCAAAATTCAATTTACCATCTACAATCCGCATGTGAGTGAAGTTAGCTAATCACAAGTGCTGCTCTCTGTCATGACCCATTTTGTGCGACTCTTATTTTGTCGGACCTATTCAACATTTTGTTTTCCATTGTCGACTTGGTGAAGATATTATTATTTTTCCTTTTACCATGTTTGATTGATACATGATAATGTTTGATGTTATGCTTTAATGAAGTTTCTATTCTGGAATTAGTTTAATGTTGCATACTTATATGATTGAGTATCATGTCGATTGCTAGGAAAATTATTGATATTCGTGATTATGGGATTGTATAGACTAGTGATATTGCCTGGTGATGTTTGGGTTTCACAAGATGAAAGCGGAAGAGTGGTTGAGGTAGAAGCATTTAGCTTCTCAACAATGGTGGTATTGATGATCTGGCCTGCACACACCACATAGGAGCCTTATTTTTCTTTCTAATTAGTATTTTTACCTCAACCTAAAGTCCTTATGTGAACAAAAGTGGAATTAATAGGCAATAGATATATAAATATTTTAGATGAGAAATTTGACATTATATTGGATTTAGAGGACATGATAAACAATGTGTGTGAATCTACTCCAATATTTTATATACCAATGTGGAACATTTATATGGTCATAATTAATAAAATTAGATTGAAACATAAAAATAGGCACAAATGCGGGAGTGCTCTTATGTTGGACATAGTAATATTATTAATGGTTAAGAAATAATGTTTCTTCTAGATAATTAAAAATAAATAAAATAACAATCAAGAAATGGTTGAAGGAGGTAGTGGGCATTAAGTAGAGGCTGGACTGGCTTTTGGAGGTAGGGAAAAAGAAGGGGAAGAAGAAAAATGTAAAAAGAAAATGAATTCATGGTATGTGGGGATTCTTCCACTAGGTGCTTAATGTTCTTATCAATCTTGAGAATTGGAAAGAAGGATTGGTTCTGGAAACATACCTCTAGCAGTTTTTCAGAAGATGGGAATAATATACAGCCAAGAGAATTCCAGCTCAACGCTGATTGCCAGGTTCTCCATTTCCTGTTTTATTTGTAAAATAGTTTATTGCTATTAGTTTCTTGACTACTGCAAGTCTTGTTTACCTGTAGAGTAATTTTATTATTATTATTTGAAGCAAACATAGATTCATTCTGTGGAAAGATGTCATGTTTACTAAACTACAACAATCATTTTTTTTGTGTTACAATAATGTTCTGTTATATATATATATATATATATATTGTTCCAGATTTTGTTTAGAATGATCTTTATTAATAAAGGAATGCTTGCTCAATATATCTATCCAAACAAGGACTATGTATTCAAATCACAATCCACTTCCCTAATTATGTCATTTGGCATTAGTATCTTTATCACTATAATCTCTTTCGTGATTTAAAACCCCAATGTTTTGATTTTGGTTTATTTATTTTTGGGGTATGTAATGTGGTTGAACTGGGTAGCCTGTCCACGAAGATACCTTCTTTCTAAACTAATATTTGTTTTCAATAAACATACGATAATACGTTGTGCTGTGTATAATCACCAGTGCCATTACCTAGATTTCTCTCCATCCTTTTATCATATCATTCCATTGATCTCTTGGTGAGAGGCCAGAGGTGCATAACTTGGATAAGCATGTAATCATTTTAATGGCCCTAATAGATTCCTCATCCTGCATAAGAGATACATTTAATTTAAACAAGTTATTCTTTATGGGAATTAATTCTACTTGGTCCTCAAGCTTGATAGAACAAGATATAAGAGTGTGATAAAAAATACTGTTAAAATGCATAGGAAGACATTCAGCATAAGACACTAGCTACCCTAGAAAAAACCCTCTCAATACAGAGGGAAACAACCCAGCAAAAAGAGAACTTTTATTAAGGGATAATACAAGACTAATTAGAATACAAGCTCAGCTGAGAGAAGCTCACTACACATGTCTAACAGTTGAAACTCAAACAACACTCTCCACAGAATAGAAATCAATGCTAAGAATAAAATGATCATGCAGTAAGATTGCATTACACTCAGTACACCGAAAAAGGCAACACACGGTTCTTCTGCAGACCATCCAGATAATGAGAACTGAGCGTCAAAGGAAGAGAGTAATCCCCAACAAAAATGTCACACGTGAATGACTAAAGAATCCATCCTTAACTGATCCCAGGCATATGCATCGTAATCCATCCATTGAAGAGCCAACCCACTCTCGAACGTAGTGCGTAACCAATGAAGCATCATTCCTTTGCGGGAATGTAACCACTCAAAAAATCATAAAGGAAGAGCGATTGCCAGAAGGAGAGTGCGGGAGAGGAAGACAAAGGAGAAACTGATGACAGCTAGAGAGATTCATAACAAGATGATTGTTATGAGTCATCATGAGTAAATATGAGACTTTTAGCTGCGTGGGCCCAACAAGGAACTTCCAACGTGGAGGATATGCCAATGCTTACGAGAATGTCATTTGTCATTCTGGAAAGCAAGACAAAATACTCTGCATCCGACTAATGATAAGAATGAAACATTTCATAAGGAATAAATATTAGTTAATATATTTCATTCATATAAAGTTATAAATTTAACACTCTCTCTTAGCTATTATGAATAAAAAATACATGTAATCATTTTAACATTTTGAAATTATAGAATAGAGTAAATAATTCTGGAATCATTTAGAAAAATAGATTTATCAACCAAAATCACGGAATCACTCAGCATGATAAGAATTGCAAGAATCTCTACTAAGCCTTTAATCACAGAATCTCTCAACGTGATGCAGTCATGGAATCTCTCAACATGGCTTCCAACTCTCATCACAAAATCTCTCAACATGATACAGTCATGGAATCTCTCAACATGATGCTCACTCTGAGAGTGAAAGAGTTATCAAAGCTGATACTTACAATCCTGTTAGCACACAGCATTATCAAAGAAACACACCAAAAATGAGACTTAGTTCCATTTAAGCCTCAAGATTTACCATTCCTAACTTCTCCCTGAAGTAAGAGAATTTTACCTTTGCTAAAGGCTTGATAATTATGTCAGCAGTTTGATCATCAGTGCTGATATACTTCAACTCCATAGCCTTTCGAAGTACCATATCCCTTAGATAATGAAATTTGATTTCTATATGTTTGGACTTGTCATGAAAGACATAATTTATAGAAATCTTTATGCAGCTCTGATTGTCACAGAAAATGGTAGTAGTATCTACAATTTCTCCAAATAGTCCACTGAGGAGTTTTTGAAGCCATACAACCTCTCGAGCTATGGAACAAGCTGCCACATATTTAGCTTCAATAGTACTTTGAGCAACACATTTTTGCTTTCTGCTACACTAGGTTATCATAGCTGATCCGATATTGAAACAAAAGCCTGAAGTGCTTTTTATGTCCACAATACATCCTACCCAATCAGAGTTAGAAAAGCCATGAAGGAGAAGATCATTAGAACATGAGAACTTTAAACCATACATAAGAAACCCTTTCACATATCTCAAAATATGCTTGGCTACAATGAGATGGTACTTCCTTGGGTTGCTCATGAACTGAATCAAGTGATTTATAGCAAAGCATATGTCAAGCCTCGTGTTAACAAGGAACATAAGAGAATCAATCAATTGACTATAAGGAGTGCAATCAATAAGTTCTGAATCAGCTGCAACTTCTTGAAGTTTCTTTAGGTTGGCCTCCATAGGTGTTACATTGGGTTTGCAATCAACCATTCCAAATCTCTTAAGAATTTCTAGAGCATACTTACCTTGACTTATAATGATTTCATTTGGCCTTTGCTAGACTTCCAACCCAAGGAAGAAATGCATTAATCCAAGATCTTTCATCTCGAATTCCTGTTAGCCTCTTAATTTGGGTTAAAATCGATAGGATTAGTTGTGTGAATTGTTTTAAATTGTGATCAAGTGGAAGCCTGTAGGATGATAGTCTTACTTTATAGGAGTAAGTTCTCTTAAAACTGTCTCTGACTATACGTAGGATTGAAAGTAATTGACTCTATACCCAAATTTGCATTAGGTGTTGATCTCATTTCATTTGAAATTGTAATCTGGTTCTTCTTTGTATTTTTCAAATCAATCTAATTTTCTTCTTTATAAAGCATTCAAATTATGTTTTAGTGATAGTGCAATCTTAGTTTAGATATCGTACTATTTAGTTATTCAGGAGATAATATCATTTTCCTCTAAGGATTGTTTACCCCTTTGGAAGGAACGTTTGTCTATGCATGCATTTGTGCAACATAGGGCACTTGTAAATTCAACCCTACCAGCCTTGGCTCAATCAAGCCAAAATTGCAGAGGCACTAGTGTGTGCCTGTCAGTTGGCCAAAAAAGGTCCAACATATTTGAGCACCAACACCCATATGATGCAAACCCTCCACCTATGTTAAAGTTACGACCTCAAGGGGAGATGGTATGTCTTCTATCTGGTATGGATCATCACTAGAGGATGCAGCCTGTGTAGGTGTAGGAATGGTAGTATGAGAACTTAACATTTATCTCCTACAACGATCAGATGCCATCTCTTTAACCCATGTCGCAATACTCACGAGAATATAAAATACATCCCTCCTATTGTCATCTAGTACCCTCTCTCCTGCAGCTGCCGTTTACAAACCTTGTGGCATAATGAAAAGTTTTGGACCCACCTTTGCCCTCTTATTAGCAGGCGTAGGGGCATTAACTAGCCTGAATTTATCTAATAAACACCCCCTCTCCTACCCAACATGAATTAAAAGATATATGTAATCCACCTCATAATGCAAATTAAACTCTACAAATAATTGTTTGCAGAAGTATAGTGGAAGCTCATCCTTTTAGAGTCACCTATGATGAGTAGTCATCCAACAAAGATATATAAATGGTGCAACAAGGTCATCTGAAATTTAACCAAAGCCTTTTATGTGTAATGTAGAAACATGGTATTCACCGTGTAGTAGTGGAGATTGTTGTTAGAGTTTTATTTCCTTTTACTCTAGTTGCTTAAGCGTCTCTTAGGTGCATTATTAATTAATTCTTAATTAATAATGTGCATCCTAGTTTTTCCCCTTTAGGGTTTCATTCACCTTTTTAAGGTTGAACTTTGTAATTGTTTTTTGAATTTCAGTTGATAATTTTGCTCTCACCTTTTGAGTAAACATCTGAGTTCTGCTTTTTCATTTTTGTGCTTCTACTTTGTATCAGGTTCTTGCATGCAGGTGTATTCGGGGTCTGTGGATTTGCATGTTTGTCAAATCCTACATGGTATCAGAGCCATTCTGCTGCAGCTTGTTCAAAGTTTTCTGAAGTTGTGGATCAAGCTTTGTTTCTGGCGTTTTCTGCTATTTTTTATATTGGATCTGGGGGGTTACAATTTTTCAGAGCATTTTGGACAAAAACTGACCTCACGGTTGCATCCAGAAGGCCTGAGATACCCAAAATTCATATAAAATTTGTTCTATTTGGCCTCCGGGGCTTCTGGGTGAATTTTCTCAACCCCCACGGGCCGTACAGACACGTTTTTCGAGAAAAAAAATTAAAAAAAAACCGTTTCATGGTTTTTCTTCGCGCACCACCAGCGCGCCGCCCTCTCACCACCGCCGCGCAACCGGCTCACCACCGGCGCCCAGCCGGCCGCCCCCGCGCCACCGGCCAGCCACCGGCGCCCAGCCGGCCGCCTCCGCGCCACCGGCGCCCCGCCGACCGCCACAGCGCCACCAGCGATCGGCCGCCGCACCGCCGCCCAGCCCGGCCGCCGCCCATCCTCCACCCGGCCGCCTGCAGCAGGTGACGTCACCTGCTGACGTCACTTGCCGGCGAGTTTCCGGCGCCGAAAAAATTTTTCCGGTGGTTTTTAAAAACTTTTCCGACGGTACGGTTCTGATGTCATGCTGATGTCAGCGACGGCTCAGTGACGGTCATACGGCCGTCAAATTTTTTGTCGTCCCTGGTTTTTTCCAGAGAGCTTGCATTTGTGGGGTACTTGGGCGTTTTTGCTCCTACAGGGTTCATACGGACTCGAAAATTGACATATGATATATCACCAGAAAGGTCTTTCCGAGACGGACGTAATAATGCTGGTTTGGTTTGCTGATTCAGCCATTTGAGCTCTCTTTTTTAGCGTCAAAGTCAAGGCTTCTCCTTTCCTCCTTCTCTGCTTCTGGAGTCCAGGTTTTCTCCTCATTTTTTTTGTGCTTTCAGTTATTTGCTGTACGGGGGTTTGATTTATACATTGTGGGGGGGTGTTTTTCCTTTCTGTAATTTACTTCAGAAAAGACCCTTCTACTTCTGTCTTCTTCTTCTCTCAATGTCGGATCCCTTTGTGGCCCGGCTGACACCGCATAATTATCATACCTGGAAAGCACACATGACCAGACTTCTTATGTCACGTGGCTTATGGTCATGTCTGGATGAGAACCAACCTGTCCTGCAACGTCCCTTTGAGATTCTTCAGCACAGGAATAAGATGGATGAAGACATGGGCTTGATTGCACTGAACATCTCTGACAGTCTCCTCTTTCACTTGGAAGGTTTGACCACTCCTAGGGCCATTTGGGGCAAGTTTTCAGATTTGTTTGGCACAGTTAATGAGTTCAGGGAACTTCAGCTTGATGCAGAGTTGACTACTTTGACTCCTACCAGCTTTCCCACCATTGAGGACTTCTTGATGAAGTTCAAGTCTCTGCGTTCAGTTTTGCAGGGATGTGGGAAAACAAAGACAGATGATGAGTGTATCTATTTGATACTCTCAAAGTTGCGAGGACAGTACCAGATCTTTTCTTCCACTTTCTACTCCACCATGGATGCTTTGGGTACCAGACATGTTATGCCCTCTTTTGAGAATTTCTGTGACAGGTTGACTCGTGAGCAGTCCAAGATCACTCAGATGGATTCACTTGCAGGTTCACAGTCACAGGCATTGCTTGCCAAGTCATCTCAGGACACACAGAAGCCGAAGCCGAAGCAGATATCTGACTCCTCCTCTCAGCACTCTACTGACACACCATCTTCTTCTAAGAAGGAGACTCAGAAGACTCAGATCCCCACATGTTCCTATTGTCAGAAGAGGAACCATGATGAGTCACAGTGTTTTCAGAAGAGATGTGATGGTTATGAGAAACAGATTGCAGATTTGCAAGCTCTCCTTCAGAAGAGCACTATTTTCTCTCCATCCTCTTCCACCTCACAGGGGTCTGCTTTTCAGTCTTCTGCATCTTCTTCGACATCTGGACAGAATTTTGGACAGGGTCATGCATTACGGGCATCTGTTGCATCCCCTTTACAGGTCCCTTGGATACTGGATTCCGGTTCTTCTCACCATATGGCATCTTCTCAGGAGTTGTTTTCTTCTTTTGAGACTTCTCCCATTCCTCATATTCTCATGGGGAACAACACTGTACAGACAGTCTGTGGGACAGGTTCAGTCAGCATTCAGGATGGCACATTCCACGATGTATTGTATGTTCCATCTCTCTCTGCAAACCTTCTCTCCATTTATCAGATCACTCGCAGTGGGTCAGGGAAGACAGTTGAGTTCACGGCCGATTCAGCCTTCATCAAGGATAGTGTGACAGGAGGCATTATTGCTACAGGGACAGTTGATCATTCCTCCCGTCTCTACATCTTTTCTCATTTTGGTCCACCATCTCCATTGTCGGAGCTCAGCTCTCCTCTTTTACGAGAGCATCATGTGGTGCAGTCAGGTAGCTTGAACCTCTGTGTTGTTCCTGAGACCCGTGTTGTGACTGCTACACCACATCCTGAGGAGTACTTTTCTCTTCAGCCAGATTCTTCTTCAGCACTGCTTGATCCTCCAGCTCCATTCATCGAGCCACCAGGTGCAGTTGTTGAGGATTCTTCAGAGGACACTCATCTCCTCTCTCCTGACAGTGTCAGCACACCTGTCATACCACTTGCATTGGGGATTCCCTTTTAGGATCCTCGTGTCTTCACATTTGAGCATCAGCTCGGCCTTCCAGTGACACCTCATCCTTCGAGGTCACCTCTTCAGCACCCACTAACCTTCACTCCTCTGCATTGGAGTCACAGTGGTTTGCTCATTGCTCCAGGGGTTCTTTCATTCTGGGGGGCTTTGGAGCTTCGACCCTCTCTCTCGGGGGGGTTAGCAGCACGCATTGTACTACTGGCTTTGAGAGAGTCTCTTGAAGTCATGCCTTTTGTCTTTGCTTGTTTTTATATCTCTTTTTGGAGAGGGGTTTTTCCCACTGGGTTTTCTCCTTTGTCTCCGGTTTACAGAGATTTCCTTATACTGGGTACCTGATCAGGCCTTGTTGCCGGGACCCATTTCTTGCTTTCTTAGTCTTGCTAGGTCTGCATTCTCCCTGCGTTCAGCTTAAGGGGGGGTGTTAGAGTTTTATTTCCTTTTACTCTAGTTGCTTAAGCGTCTCTTAGGTGCATTATTAATTAATTCTTAATTAATAATGTGCATCCTAGTTTTTCCCCTTTAGGGTTTCATTCACCTTTTTAAGGTTGAACTTTGTAATTGTTTTTTGAATTTCAGTTGATAATTTTGCTCTCACCTTTTGAGTAAACATCTGAGTTCTGCTTTTTCATTTTTGTGCTTCTACTTTGTATCAGGTTCTTGCATGCAGGTGTATTCGGGGTCTGTGGATTTGCATGTTTGTCAAATCCTACAATTGTTAGTAAACAAATTTGTCCTTTCTTATTTCTTATGATAATAACTCTTAATGCCCAAACTATGAACAATATCAGAATACAATAGTTGAAAAGCCACTTTATGATTGCTGGCTTTTCTCTGAATTGGAAGGTACAACTCCCTTATGGAATGATATGCAATGAATTATGTTTTGGTCCTAAAACTAACACATGGTATGCTCTTAACCCGAGAGCAGAAGAGGCAAACCGAATTAAGCCTAAGCAAAACTTAATCCAGGCAAGGAGATCTTTCTAATCTATGAACCAAGTTGTAGAGCTCACACATACTATGAATCCATACACTCAGTGTTTAACCAATCTACAGCAATGTAACTGCAATGATTAAGAACTTCCAATGAGTCTTCCCCTGAATCTCCCAAAGCACATCCTACTCTGGTTAATTCATATCCTCATAACAAAAAGAATGAAACATCCTTCCTTTCTTCCTGCAATTCAGATTTAAAAGAAAGAAACATAGAAACCACTGCTAACTAACTAATGGAACAGAAAATTATTGATATAAAACATTCTTTACTAGCTCCGCAATATCAAGTCTAATACATCAACAATTTTTCCGACCTTTGTATTTACTTTTACAACAGTATATATAGAGTTTACAATACACAACCTCCATGAGAATGCCAAGTGTTTCAACTTCCAGAATTTGGAAAGACTAGGCACCAAGAAAGGACATCTTTAACAAAAGAATTTGGAAAGCCAATCATAGATATAGGAATAGGAATAGACATCAGAATTATGACACTTCGTTTCAAGACTCTCATTGTCTACTTTATCATTATCCATCGAACCAACATCTTCCATTAAAACTTCAATTCTGCAGTTCATTTTAAAATTCAAATACTGATGAACATGTTTCATGGCATTGAGCTACACTTCATTCAGCCTTGCTATATTTCTAGCCGTCAATTTTATGTACATGAGTTCCTCAACTTAGAGCACGTGCTTCATTAAACACTTAAATCTCACCGCATCGCATAAGACACTAACTGAGTGAGCGAGTACATGTGGCATGATCCTGCATGATCACATAGAATCTCCCACACCATAGCGATAAAGTAGGAGCTGTCGATTAAGTATCTACAACTCTTTCAGACCCACAGGCTACGTGTCCACCTCCCGCTAAGCCGCAAAGCATCTTCCTTCCCATAGCGGCAAAGTGGGGACCATGGATTTGGAACCAGGAATATTCTAACCGCGTACAAAAAGCTTTCGGACCCACCACCACGTGGCTTCAATCCCGCTTGATCGCATTCATCAGCCCGAGTTTCCATTGTCGCATGATCGCATAACATGTTTTAAATTCATGCGATCATGTGACCGTTCTATCATTTGATGTGCGCTGGTCTGTAGTTGACAACACGTGGTGCAATCCCACTTTTTCGCAAAGCATACTCCTTTCCATCAAGGGAAAGTAGGAACCATAGATCTAGCATCTCCAAAAATATTATAACCGCAAACAAACTCTTTCGAACCCATAGAGCCACGTGTCAAGTTCTCGCTATGTCGCATTGGTTATTTTTCAGGCATCTTTCCATCGTGAAATATCGACCATTGTCAGATCGAAACTTTGGGTGATTTGAACTGTCGATCTGATGTCATAACTCAGGTCCCGCTGAGAAACAGGGCCCACTAATCTGCATGTGCTTAAATTTTCAACTTAAGTGCCTTTACGCTGTTACGACCATACGATCTCACGCCTTTACATTTTTACGATGACTTCAGGAATGTATGCCCAGAGATCCATTGTCACATGATCGCATGGTATGTTTTAAATTCATGCGATCATGCGACTGCTCTATGAATGGCACAATATTTAATAACTATTCCATCTCATCGTCGCACTTGCGCTGTTGGCCTTCGTGGGTCCCAGCAAAACACACTCCCACTTGCCCGAGCTTCCATTTCGCCTTGTCGCATGATCACATGGTATGTTTTAAATTCATGCGACCACTTTGTCTTTGGCACATGTGGACCGCACTATTGGCAGAGGGATGTTCTTGGCAGAAAATGTATGCAGAGGGTGTGAAATCTGCATGGAGTAGTCACTATGCCATTTTTTGCCTTGCATTATCTTCATTGTTTTGACTTCGAACTGCAATCTTTTTTAATGCACCATCATTGTATCTAATGTGTCTTCTGATCACACTTCGGAACCATATCAGATTACTCATGTTCCTTGAGATCTTCTAAATTTGCATAATTTTATTATAATCAAAGCCTTCCACTTGCAAGCTCTACTTTTATAACCAGTGTACACATTAAGACAAGAGAAGTCTTATCAACTGGATTGTATACACTGCCCCATGGAGTGAATCTCTTAAATTTCAAATGCCAGACTTGTTATTGCATCAGTCATATGAGAAGACTTTCATCAGATCCCCGGTATATGCTTGGAGATCACAGCTTCACAATCATCCTTCATCTGAGAAGATCATTAATGAAAACATGACATCCTTGTCGGGTTAGGAACCATCACTTACCCAACATGACAACACTTTGAACCAACCCACCCGGCTTATAAATGAGAGGGCAAGAGAAAAGGAAACCTGACAAGGATAGCCTACCTATGAAGGACTTAGACCTAGACACTAACCAAACCAGACATGACTATGACTTCAAGATCTTTCACTTTTAACAACATAGTTATGGGGTGAAAAGTGAGGCAACAGCTGGCTCTGACTGGGGACTTAAACATTCTCATGCTTAAGAAATGAATCCTGTATCTCTAGTTTCACAAAGGGTAAATAAAAAGGACAGCAACACAACAAAACTAGAACAAGAACAAAGGAAAGGAAACAAGGGAAAGCAGCTAACCTAGGAAACACAAAAGAACAAACACAACTATGTATAATATAGGGGTTACCTGTTTTCAATTTTCCATTTGATAAAGCTTCAAATCCTGACCATTGAAGGTTAGTGGTAGTACCTCACCATCATGATAAGCCAGCTTGAAAGAATTGTTTTCCAATGCTTGATGAATCACAAATGGCCCCTTCCACAAGCTGTCAAACTTCTTATGCATTCCTTTAGGAGCACTGCGTTTATCCCATAGCATCACATTGTCACCAATCATGAATTTTCATGGCCTTGCTTTTCTATCAAAGATCTCCTTCACTCGCATCTGATGTTGAGTGATATGATCAACTATCTCTGCTCTTTCCTCTTCCAGCTTTCTCAGATAGAGGATCCTCTTTTCCAAACCATCTTTGTAAATGTCATCTTCAATTACTATTCTTAGTTTATTTGTGGCCAACTCCAAAGGTAAAGGAAGATTTGCTTCGGTCCCATAAACAAGCTCAAAAGGTGATATACCAATTTCTCTTTTTGGTGTTACCCTGTCTACCCACAATGCCTCATGAATCTTTTTGTGCCAGTTCTTTTGATTATCTGATACTAACTTCTTAACAATATTGATCAAATTTTTGTTACTGGATTCAGCCTGGCCGTTTCCTTGTGGGAAATAATCTGATGAATGGCTAACAGTGATTCCATATTCAAAACAGAAACTAGTAATCTCAACTAAAGAAAAATAGGCCGCATTGTCCATTACTAACTTAAGTGGAACACCAAACCTAACCAGTATGTTTTCTTTGAGGAATTCACATACCACTTCAGAAGTTGTTTTCTTTGTTGCCTTGGCTTCCACCCACTTGGTGAAATAGTCAGTGGCAGTTATTATATACTGGTGACCAGCGCTGGATACTGGATTGATTGGCCCAATGAAATCAAGGCCCCACTGCTGGAAAGGCTCTTCGATGATGACAGGCTTCAATGGAAGAGCAGCTAATTGAGGACGTCCAGTGAACATTCTGCATTTCTCACACTTAGCTACCCATGCATAGGCATCTCTGAACATACCAGGCCAATAATAACACTGTCTCAATATTTTGAAGGCTGTAACTGAAGATGAAAAGTGTCCTCCACAGGCCTCATCATGGAATGTCTTCAACAATTTTTCCTGCTGCTGCTTATCTACACACCTGAGAAAAGTGTCATCTATTGCCTTTTTGAATAGTTTGCCATCCCAAATCACAAATTTGGCTGCCCTTAACCTGAGATCTCTTTTTTGTCTTGCTGTTAGGCCCTCTGGACACTCTCCATATGTTAGAAAGTAAGCAATGTCCTCAAACCATTTGTCTCGAAGACCCACAGCTAGAACCAATTGTTTTCCTTCAGATTCTTCCAGCTCTTTTTCAGCTTTGTCTTCTGCAATTGCTCTACACAGAGCATTCCCCTTTATCAACTTAGTGGGTAGAATTTCTATATCATATTCCTGTGTTTTTGCTATCCATGATCCTCTGGTATTGCACCCCACTTCTTGCTGTGTCAGCACACTTTTAACTGCTACATCCGGCACCTAAACTACAGAATGTGAATGCAAGATGTAAAATTTGAAGTTTTTCAATGCCTTGACCACTGAAAATGCATGTTTTTCAATCTGAGAATATTTTAACTCATGATTTTTTAGAGGAACGCTCATAAAATCTATTGGAGCTTGTATGTCTTCATCATTTTTCTGCATAAGTATAGCTGATAAAGTATGTTCAGATGCATAACAATAAATAATAAAATCTCTGCTATAATCTGGATGACATAATACTAGAGCATGAGCAATGGCATTTTTAATATTTTGAAAAGCCTGCTTACCTTCTTCACTCCATTTAAAATTTGAATCACCTTTCATCATATCTATGATGCATTTAGTTGTTTCAACAAAGTCTGGTACAAAATGCCTAAGGAAATTAACTTGGCCAAAGAATGATTTAACTCTCATTTTATTTACTGGCAGACTTAATCTTCTGATGGCTTCAACACACTCTGGATCAATTCTAATTCCTTCTTGAGAGACTATATGGCCAAGGATTTTTCCTTCTGTTACACAAAATACAGACTTTTTTGGATTGAGGGAAATCCCATCATCTCCACATCTCTGCAATACTTTTCTCAAATCCTTAATGTGATCCTTTCTTTTCTTTGAAAATACAGTAAGATCATCTAAATATATTACTATGGTTTGATCCTTCAAATTAGCAAATGTCTTACTCATGCATCTCTGAAAGGTGGCACTAGCATTGATGAGCCCAAAAGGCATCTGGCGGTATGCAAATGTACCCCATGGTGTAGTAAATGTCATCTTATGCTAATCTTTTTCTTCAACTTCAACCTGATTGTAATCAGAGAATCCATCAAGCATAGACATCATTTCTGATCCAGCCACTGTCTGCAGCAAGTAATTCATATTAGGAAGTGCAAAGTTATCCTTAAGAGATGCCTGATTCAAATTCTGAAAATCAACACAAATTCTTATTTCTCCGTTCTTCTTCCGCATTGGCACTATATTAGCTATCCATGTGGAGTGATGGATAGGATAGATAATTTGAGCTTTCAACATTTTATCCACCTCCCTGAATATAGCATCTGCAACTTTAGGATTATAATTCCTTTGCTTCTGTCGGAAAGGCACTGCATCAGGCTTCAAAGGAATCTGATGTTTTATTTTTCCATCTCCATAGCTTTTCAAATCTTCATAGCTAAAAGTGAAAACATCTCTGTATTCTAGAAAGAGCAGTTTGGCAGCTTCTTTTTCTTCAGGCGAACAACATTTACCAATGTTTATCATCTTGGGATTATTATCATCACCAATATTTACTCCTTCATATTCACCAGTATCAAGCCCTTTTCTAGCTCTTTTCTGTTTTACATAAGCATCATGCCTATTAAACAACTTCTCTAAAGATACAAAATAAGGAGGAATGATATCACCTGGTACTTGAACCTCATCAAATTGCTTTCCATGGTTAGAAATTTCTTCCTCTTTTTCATGCTGATATTCAGAACTGATTTTGCCATTTTCTAGAAACAATTGCAAGCTTTTGTCATCCTCAAACACCTGCCATGAATCTATATTATCTGGGATAGCAGCTCGATATACAACTTCAATCTGATACTTCTTGTTTTTAAAGTCCAGATGAGGCAACAACAAAGACGCAGAGACAGCCAATGAATCCACTTTGGTATTCAGCTCTCTTGGTATTGCTTCAATAGAAAAGGCGTCCAGACCTTCTATGTAATCCCAAACTTTATTTCTGTAGTTTTTTAATCTGTGATTCTTCACTGAATATTGTCCTCTAATCTGCCTTACTATAAGCTCTGCATCACCTTTAGCTTTTAGCACTTTAACACCTTTTTCTTTTGCTGCTGCTAATCCCAGTAGTAAGGCTTCATATTCAACGGTATTATTGGTATTTCCAAACTCTAATTTGAATGCCATAGGTTTAGGTTCTCCTTAAGGAGGAATCAATACAACACCTGCACCTGATCCTGATGAAGAACAACTTCCATCAAATTCAAGAACCCATAAGTCTGATAATTCCTTTTCTTCACTTGATTTCTTTTCATTATTATCTTCATCCTTATTCCTGTTTAGAGATTCTTCAGTAAACAACATGTAATTACCAAATTCTAGTTCTTGATAAAGTATTTGAGCCTTAGGATCGTCTGATTTCATAACTGTATACCTCGCCTTTTCCTCAGGCTCCAACCTGATTTTCTTATTCCCAATGGGTATGACAGCATGAGACCAATCCAGCTTTATTTCCCCTCCTAGGTCTCTACAAAAACCTCTACTTAAGAGAAGTCCATAACTTGTTGGAATGTCAGCTACCAGGATAGTCATCAATAGTTTCTTTTTAGGATGAGACGCCAAAGCCACCTGTGCATCCTTGATTTGGCCAATTGAAGGAACTTGTTTGGCATCCATCGAATAACATTTCCCATAGACCTTAGTGAGATTAAGATTCAAAGCTTTGGCTACAGAATAAGGCATGACATTATCTGATGCGCCTGAATCTATTATATAATTACTTAATTTGCATCCATTAACATAGAGTGAAACATAGAAAGGAGGAGGTTTTTGTCCAGGCAACGTTGCTAACACAGTAGATTCTTCTTCTTTAAACAAATCAGCTGTCAATGTCTCATCCCCTTCTACCACAGTAGCACTATTATTTAATTCTGAAACATTTCCTTTACACTGTTCTACTAATCTTTTAAATTCTGAAGGATGCGATTTTAAATAATCCAGAAAAGAAATCTGAATTTTAGATTCTTCATAGAATTGAACAGCATCAAAAGATAATTTATCTTTACCTGGTTGAGAGCTTGACGCCTTCTGATCAGTATCAGCACTGTTTATCATAGGACTAGGATCACTTTTATGAGGCTGGCTGGAAGACCAATTTTTTAATTTTTGATTCCGAGTAAGCACCGTATATGAATTTCCATCAATAGTAGCAAAACATTTTCCTTTAGATTCAGAATCAGATTCATACTCCACAAATAAATTTCCAGAGTCGCCAGTTGAGTATGTATCATTTTCTTCAACAGGAGCTGCTATATTCAGTTCATTGGTGGTCAATAACTGCATCATACGGGCAATTCCTGGACAGTTCTCATTAGTGTGATCTGTAGTCAAATGAAACATGCACATGTTTCCTTTTTTTGGTGCGGCTTCAATCTGCAACCTAGGTTGAGGGCCTGTAAGTTGCGAAAATCTATTGTCCATGTTTCTTCCAGGCATATTCTAAAAATTACGCTGATTAGAATTATTGAATCCTGGTAATTGCCTTTTCATAGCAATCAATTCATTGGACAATTTTTGAATCATTTCATTAGATGACAAGGTACTACTTGAACTTCCTTTATTTTGTAACTCTCTTTTCCATTTTCCTGTTGAAATTAAATCTTCACATTCGATAGCTTTCTTTTGTGCATCCACTAAATCTGTGGGACGTGCCTTTCTCAACTCATAATTGATATCCGGAGGCATTGCACTTATGAAAAATGTTTTAAGATTACTAGCAGTAGGTCTATCTGCAATAGGGATTCTACTAACAATCTTATTAAAGGCAGCGACAAAATCCCTCATGCTCATTTGAGGCTATTTTTTGATGGATGTCAATTGTGTCAATAAATGATGCTCATCTTCTGCTGTCTTAAAATGATCCTCAAATGTTGTTCTCATCGCATTCCAATTGGCGATAGAACCATCATCCAGATGATAAAACCAATCCGCTGCACTGTCTATTAAAGTCTCAACAAATAATTTCACAGCAACGTCCTCATGTGCCACCCCTAAAATATGAGTAGCAACAAAAAAGGCTTTAATATGTTCGTCAATGGTGACTTTCCCGTCTCCTGAAAACTTAGAAAAAAATTTTCTTAATCCAACAGGGAGTGGATGATAAGCTGCTAGTGCTAATGGTCCTACTGTAGCAGCCCATGGAGCAGCCATGACAGTCCTAGCACAGTATGGGGGAAAATTAACAACTGGGGGAGTAGTGGTACCGTGAAGTGTTAACACTTGACAAGTGTTTTGTGAAGTGCTTTGATTTCTAACAGGAGAAGAAGGCCTACTCTGACTTTTCCTTTCTCCTTTCTTTCTAGGAACTTCTAGGATGGGAAAACCAAGCTCTGCTAATGTATCAAATGTAGAATCTCATCCACCCTGTTCTCTGGTACTCCTAAGGAATCTTATTCACTCCAGGATGATGTAGCTTACTGATCAAATGACTGTTTGTGTCCCCAGTAGAGTCGCCAAAAATCTGTTAGTAAACAGATTGGTCCTTTCTTATTTCTTATGATAATAACTCTTAATGTCCAAACTATGAACAATATCTTAATACAACAGTTGAAAATCCACTTTATGATTGCTGGCTTTTCTCTGAATTGGAAGGTACAACTCCCTTATGGAATGATATGCAATGAATTATGTTTTGGTCCTAAAACTAACACAGGGTATGCTCTTAACCTGAGAGCAGAAGAGGCAAACCGAATTAAGCCTAAACAAAACTTAATCCAGGCAAGGAGATCTTTCTAATCTATGAACCAAGTTGTAGAACTCACACATACTATGAATCCATACACTCAGTGTTTAACCAATCTACAACAATGTAACTGCAATGATTAAGAACTTCCAATGAGTCTTCCCCTGAATCTCCCAAAGCACATCCTACTCTGGTTAATTCATATCCTCATAACAAAAAGAATGAAACATCCTTCCTTTCTTCCTGCAATTCAGATTTAAAAGAAAGAAACATAGAAACCACTGCTAACTAACTAATGGAACATAAAATTATTGATATAAAACACTCTTTACTGGCTCCACAATATCAAGTCTGATACATCAACAATTTTTTTGACCTTTGTATTTACTTTTACAACAGTATATATAGAGTTTACAATACACAACCTCCATGAGAATGCCAAGTGTTTCAACTTCCAGAATTTGGAAAGACTAGGCACCAAGAAAGGACATCTTTAACAAAAGAATTTGGAAAGCCAATCATAGATATAGGAATAGGAACAGACATCAGAATTATGACACTTCATTTCAAGACTCTCATTGTCTACTTTATCATTATCCATCGAACCAACATCTTCCATTAAAACTTCAATTCTGCAGTTCATTTTAAAATTCAAATACTGATGAACATGTTTCATGGCATTGAGCTGCACTTCATTCGGCCTCGCTATATTTCCAACCATCAATTTTATGTACGTGAGTTCCTCAACTTAGAGCACGTGCTTCATTAAACACTTAAATCTCGTCGCATCACATAAGACACTAACTGAGTGAGCGAGTACACGTGGCATGATCCCGCATGATCGCATAGAATCTCCCACACCATAGCGACAAAGCAAGAGCTGTGGATTAAGTATCTACAACTCTTTCGGACCCACAGGCTATGTGTCCACCTCTCGGTAAGCCACAAAGCATCTTCCTTCCCATAGCGGCAAAGCAGGGACCATGGATTTGGAACTAGGAATATTCTAACCGCATACAAAAAGCTTTCAGACCCACCACCACGTGGCTTCAATCCCGCTTGATCGCATTCACCGGCCCAAGTTTCCATTGTCGCATGATCGCATAACATGTTTTAAATTCATGCGATCATGCGACCGCTCTATCATTTGATGTGCGCTGGTCTGTAGTTGACAACACGTGGTGCAATCCCACTTTTTTGCAAAGCATACTCCTTCCCATCAAGGGAAAGTAGGAACCATAGATCTAGCATCTCCAAAAATATTATAACCGCAGACAAACTCTTTCGAACCCACAGAGCCACGTGTCAAGTTCTCGCTGTCGCATTGGTTATTTTTCAGGCATCTTTCCATCGTGAAATATCAACCATCGTCGGATCGAAACTTTGGGTGATTTGAACCGTCGATCCGATGTCATAACTCAGGTCCTGCTAAGAAACAGGGCCCACTAATCTGCATGTGCTTAAATTTTCAACTTAAGTGCCTTTACGCTGTTATGACCATACGATCTCACGCCTTTACATTTTTACGATGACTTCAGGAACGTATGCCCGGAGATCCATTATCGCATGATCGCATGGTATGTTTTAAATTCATGCGATCATGCGACCGCTCTATGAATGGCGCAATATTTAATAACTATTCCATCTCATCGTCGCACTTGCGCTGTTGGCCTTCATGGGTCCCAGCAAAACACACTCCCACTTGCCCGAGCTTCCATTTCGCCTTGTCGCATGATCTCATGGTATGTTTTAAATTCATGCGATCATGCGACCACTTTGTCTTTGGCACACGTGGACCACACTGTTGGCAGAGGGATGTTCTTGGCAGAAAATGTATGCAGAGGGTGTGAAATCCGCATGGAGTAGTCACTGTGCCATTTTTTGCCTTGCATTATCTTCATTGTTTTGACTTCGAACTGCAATCTTTTTTAATGCACCATCATTGTATCTAATGTGCCTTCTGATCACACTTCGGAACCATATCAGATTACTCATGTTCCTTAAGATCTTCTAAATTTGCAAAATTTTATTATAATCAAAGCCTTCCACTTGCAAGCTCTACTTTTATAACCAATGTACACATTAAGACAAGAGAAGTCTTATCAACTGGATTGTATACACTACCCCATGGAGTGAATCTCTTAAATTTCAAATGCCAGACTTGTTATTGCATCAGTCATATGAGAAGACTTTCATCAGATCCCCAGTATATGCCTGGAGATCACAACTTCACAATCATCCTTCATCTGAGAAGATCATTAATGAAAACATGACATCCTTGCTGGGTTAGGAACCATCACTTACCCAACATGACAACACTTTGAACCAACTCACCTGGCTTATAAATGAGAGGGCAAGAGAAAAGGAAACCCAACAAGGATAGCCTACCTATGAAGGACTTAGACCTAGACACTAACCAGACCAGACATGACTATGACTTCAAGATCTTTCACTTTTAACAACATAGGTATGGGGTGAAAAGTGAGGCAACAGAGATCTCAGAGTCAATCTATCTGTACTTCACAGTCCAAAGAATCCCATCGTATGGAGAGAAGAATCCCATTGTATGGAGAGAAGAATTGTGTCCAAAGAAGCCCATAGTATGGAGAAGAATCAAGTCCAAAGAATCCCATCATATGGAGAGAATAATCGAGTTCAAAGAAGCCTAGCGAGAGAACTCCAGTGGAGTTTCATTACTGAATGGTACTATTGCGAAAACTACTCCTGCAATTTGAATTGATCTAATAATCTTTTGTGATTTCAGTTGTTGGGCAAGAAAAGCAAATGGACTTCCAAGAGTGGCAAGTGACAATTGTCACAAGGCTTTTTATATTCTTCATTGTATGGGATATAAATTGGGACATAGCCAAGCAATAGATTAAAGGGGTGACCTGGATTCCTGGCGAGCCGCTTGTTTTGAGTGCTATAACTATCCAACTTGTTGGATATTTTGACAGGAAAAATATTGATATTTTCGGCAAGTCCAGAGAACAGCAAGTGAAAGTGCTAATTGACAATCAATTGTTCTTTGATGGTGCCAGGCTTTGTTTTTGCATATTTTGGGGATATATATAGCCAGAGATGGCGTCTGCCAAGTCTGGGAGGAGATGGAGCAACATTGTAGTGCTCGTATTAAGTTTATCTCTGCATGTTGCTACTGAAATTATTACCCCTGAGAATGTCGCCATAGCTAGAAAACTAAAAAATGAAGAGTTTGTTTCTTCCAATGTGGTTTTCTTGGTGGGAGCTACTTGCCTTGTGATTTATTTGGGACTCACAATCTTAGCGGATAAGTACATTAGAGACTCTCTCTGAAAAGATGTCTCGGATCATTTTAGAAAATCGATCGGAAGGTAATAAATTGTCTAGCTTTAGAGAAAAGATCTCCTAGATCCTTTCAAAAAATCTACCTGAAGGCGATAAATTGTGTATCTTTAGAGAAAAGATCTCTCAGATCCTTATAGAAAATAACACACAAAAACTAAATAATGTACTTTTTTCTTAGGAAAAATCTTCTCTAAAATTTTCTGAATAATAGGGGAGAGGGATAGGTTAACTTTGTCAACATGTAGTTGTTGCATGGAATATTGTAAGACTTTTATTTTTTTTGGAAATGTAAAATGGACACTTAATTACCTACAACTAAGGTTTGAAGGTGTGAGGCATCAGGCAAGTTAAAATAGCACGCCTAGAAGAATATGTCCAAAAAATAATATTTTAAAGATATGACCAAAGCTTAATCTAAAAATCCCTAACTGTTGAATTTAAAAATATCAATTGTTATTCATAGAATATTGTACTTTGATATAAAATATAACATATAGGTAACTTAGATGGACCAAATACCTATTAGTAATCATAAATATTTGTTATATCTAACTTTTATATCCAACACAAAAGGACCAATACTTCAACACAAACAAATATTTTATTGTTATAAAAATAATATATTATTATATAAAATACAACTTATATCCAACACAAAGGGATCAATAGTTGAACACTAAAACTTTTTGACAATCTCGCACATTTAGGGGAAAATGCAAGGTATTTATTGTGTTCACCTTTTAAATTTATGATAAGACAAATTGTTAATATGAAATACTCTAGGGGAGAGGGACCAATAGTCGTGAGGGCTAACTTCGTCAACATGTAGCCATTGCATGGAATATCGTAAGACCTTCATTTTTTTAGAAATGTAAAATTGACACTTAACTTCCTATAACTAAGGTTTGAAGGTGTGGCTCATCATGCAACTCGTTAAACAACACGCCTAGTTAAACATGTACAAAAATTAGCCTTTTAAAGTTCGACCAAAACTTAATCTAAAAATCTATAGTAGTTGAATTTAAAAATATCATTTGTTATTAGTTGGTGATTGTATTTCTATACAAAATATGACATATATGCAACTTAAATGGACCATATACCTATTAGTAATCATAAATATTTGTTATATCTAACTTTTAAATCCAACACAAACAGACCAATGCTTCAACACAAAAAAAAATATTTGTTGTTATAAAAATAACACATTATTATGTAAAATACAACTTATATCCAACACAAAGGGACCAATACTTGAAGACTAAAACTTTTTGATAATCTCACACATTTCATGAGAAAATACAAGGTAATTTGTTGTGTTCACCTTTTATATTTGTGCTAAAACAAATTATTAATATGAAATACTCTAATGCATATACTTTGCTACCTTAATAGTTGTACGTGCATAAGAATAGTATTTGTGCACTAAGATACCAATACTTGTTTAATTGGGCATCTTATTTTATTAAGCAAGCATATTATTTTTTAAGTGACACACATATGATAGATAGCTATGATATTTTATTTGAGACAAAAAGTTATCTATTTCACTTGTTAATGTTCTTTTAATATAACATTTATATGTTGTCATGTGTTCAAGTATTGGTCCATTTTGATCAACATTTAAATTTTTTTTATTTACATTTGGATTATTTAATTACAATATATAGTAAAAATGTGGTGTAAGACTGGATAATCTATTCACTAGTGAGTGATCGACTATTTATTTCTCTTGTTAATGAATTTAGTTATGTGTTTTTATTATAACATTTATAGGTTCTCATGTGTTCTAGTATTCATCTATTTTTATTAACATTTGGAGATTTTTTTATTTACATATGAATTATTTAATTACAATATATAATAAAAATATGTGGCAAGACTCAATAATATATTTACAAATAGATAATCAACTATTGAACCCCCACGACTACTGGTTTTAAGTAAATAAATCTAGCATGATTCAAAGGCTCAACTAAATAAATCTACGAGTGATTCAAAGGATAAACAAACTTGCACAAATTTTAAGTGCTGAAGCTTTATTAAAATCAACTATATAACTATAAAATAATAATACAAATTAATAATACTCTAATAACTTCTTTATTTAATATATTTGAATATAGATTAAAAAAATAAAAATAAAAACTACTCATTAATAATAAGACTTCTGTTAACAATACACCTAAAGTGTATTCCTTAATAATTAAAATTAAATCCAACTCTGTTAATCGCATGATTGTCAATATTTTAATTTTACTCTCATCTGACAGACTGAGTTACATTGGTGAAAGGACGTGATGTCATGACAGGTTACACACAAGTACGATGGATGATGGCATGGTAGTATGTGACATGCATGCTCACTATAACGTTTTAGTTTAGGATTTAGACGTTGCGGTTTATTTTAGTTTATCGGACTGTATGACATGGAGAAGCTACTTGACTGCCCTGTAGTCCAGGTGAAGGATTTTATAGATAAATTATTTTTTTATCTATATTCAAATATATTAAATAAAGAAGTTATTAGAGTATTATTAATTTGTATTATTATTTTATAGTTATAAAGTTGATTTTAATTATTAAATAATTATATTATAATATTATAATTATCTTATAATCAATAATTGAAAGTTAAAAATTAAAATAAATACTTTTTACATTTAGTTTTCTAACATAAATTAATTTTTATTTTATATTTAACAATTTTTTTTGGGTGTAATTATTTTTTAGAATATTACTATATATTTTTGTGTTTTAATTTTATACATATATTTAAGAATATAATTTTCATATATTTATTTAAATAATAATTTTTTAACTCATTAGTTATTTAACATATTAGTATATAATGTAGGTGTTTACAATTTTCATATATATATATATATATTGAATTACAAAGATAATATATGAATTTATATGCATATAAACAATTTTAATTATTATGTTTATATTATTATTAATATATAATTAGAAATAAATATTATTTAAATATAATCCTTACATATAATTGTTTATTTAAAATAAAATAAAATTATATGTTAATAATTATTAATTTTAAATTATTTTATTTTAATTTTTAAAATTAATTTTCTACTTACAAATCTGTTACAAAAATAATTAGTTATCATAACATGTTAAAATATTTTTAAATTAAAATTATTTAATATAATTAAAAAATAATAAAAATATTTTTAAAATTTATTATATTTTATTTTATAATAATTAATTCTTAACTCTAACCTTTTTCCTATCTATAACCCATATCTTAACTTTATTCTTAAACTCTATCTTAAATTAAATATAATCTTAAAGATTAATGTTAACTCTATTTAAACTCTAATATATGAACCTTAATACTTACCCTAACTAAAATATGTTTCTTATATCCTTAACTTAGCGTAATCTTGCCATAGTTTTGATGAAATGAAAATATTTAGAATAATTATTTACTAAATGTTTATATATATATATATATATATATATATATATATATATATATATATATATATATATATATATTCTTTTTTTAATTCTTATGTCTTATTAATACAAAACTATTATTATATATATTAAATATTAAACTAAATAATTCAAATTATATTATAGTATAAGTATATCACATACTTAAATTGATTGATTTTGTTATATATATTTATAACTAATAATTAATAAGTTAAAATTAATAAGTGTTCTATTTGTTCTCATTAGAGATAGGTTCGTGTGAACCACTATTCATGAAATATGGATCAATGAGTTTGAGTGAAAAAACTACACAATTGAATTATGATAGTAATATCACAACATATACACTATTACATATACACACACTTCTAAATCCATGTGTTGAAATGCTTAATAAGTATAATTGTTTATACCCATATAAACTCATATATTGATCTCTATAATTCAAAACTTTTACAAACTTACATTTGAACACATGTACATAAAGCAATATACCATATGTTAAACTTCATTGTCATATTATGTAAATTATATATATATATATATATATATATATATATATATATATATATATATATATATATATATATATATATATATATATATATATATATATAAATCTTTATATTTCAAAACTTCAAAATATATATATTTGAAAATTGTAAACATCTACATTATATACTAATATGTTAAATAACTAATCAGTTAAAAATTATTATTTAAATAAATATATGGAAATTATGTTCTTAAATATATGTATAAAATTAAAAAACAAAAATATATAGTAATATTCTAAAAAATAATAACACCCAAAAGAAATTGTTAAGTATAAAATATAAAATAATTTATGTTGGAAAACTAAATGTAAAAAGTATTTATTTTAATTTTTAACTTTCAATTATTGATTATAAGATAATTATAATATTATAATATAATTATTTAATAATTAAAATCAACTATTTAACTATAAAATAATAATACAAATTAATAATACTCTAATAACTTCTTTATTTAATATATCTGAATATGGATAAAAAAATAAAAATAAAAACTATTCATTAATAATAAGACTTCTGTTAATAATACACCCAAAGTGTATTCCTTAATAATTAAAATTAAAATCCATCTCTGTTAATCACACCATTGTCAATATTTTAATTTTACTGACATCTGACAGACTGAGTTACGTTGGTGAAAGGACGTGATGTCGTGACAGGTTACACACAGGTACGATGGATGATGGCACGGTAGTATGTGACATGCATGCTCACTATAACGTTTGAGGTTTTAGTTTAGGATTTAGACGTTGCAAAAAAACCTCGTTATCAGCCTGGAAAATTCTACAAAACTGATGGCTATGTACGAAATTCATCAAAACTTAGGGCTATGTACGAAATTCAGGCACACTTACGGTCAGTAAAGGTCAAAAATAAAGAAACTTGCCAGAATACCTTAATATAAAGAAACTCGTCAAAATACATTAATACGCATTTAATGGGATGAGAAAGGTTCTTCGGATTTTGCTTTAAAGGATGTACTTGCGCGCTAGTTAAACCATTGACCACATGTATAAAGGGGAAAAAATATTAATTTGGCTGTAATAAAAGTTTAAAATTTTGATTTTACTTCTTACTGTTGGCCTGCTTAATCAATAAGAAGACAGATAATTAACTTTTTAATGATTTTTTATTATTTCTTACTGTTGATCTGCTTAACCAGTAAGAAGACAAATAATTAGTTTTTTTTAATAAATTTTTAAATATACAAAAATCTATCGACTATATGATATACATTTATGTTTAAAAAATTCTCCAACCTTATTAACTAGGCTAAATAATAATTTGACTCTAATCGAGGCAATAGTATGGATCTAATAATAATTGAAAAGTGAGATGTAACATTAATTAGAATAGGAGTGGTACTGGTACTCTTCCCTCAGTAGCTGTCTGCCAGTTGTATTTCAGAGTACGTACAAACCATGGAAGTGTGTGAGAACATCGTTCCAAAGAACTATTCGAGAAACACCTGTGTCAAAATGGTAAACAGGGAGGGAGGAAAGCCAGAACTATTTAGGTAAATGGCAACCTATAACGCGGTTGCTTAGTATATTCAGAGTGACAAGGTTATATTCCAATGTGCACACTGGTGAGGTGCAGACTCATTTCACAGTCCATTCCGGGGATTGAAGTACAATATGTTTGTAAAGAAAATATCTTTGAAAGATTCCTTTTCCATTAAGCCCCTTTGATAGATTGGGAGTAGGTGGGCTTCACCGAAAAGGAATCTTCATGCTACTTCCACATCTTGAGGAAAATTATCTGAACGTTCTAAGATTTGAACCAAATCAAACCATGACCTTCCTCATGATTGTCGATAGATTCAAGTAGAGCCCGATATCATCACAGGAAGGATCCCTGTCGCCCCTTTTCCATCTGCTGCCAATTGTAGGAATTTCAAGGTATGTTTTTTAGTTTATATTTTGCTTACTGAATCTTTAGTATTAAATGAAAGTATTAGATCTCCAGAAACTGTTGTTACTCTTATCTTTTTTTTTTAAATCTGTAAAAATTAAAAAAATTAGAGCAAGGTTGCAATAATTTCTCTGTTATACTTGCTGGTAACATAGCGTACAAAATCTAAAAGCTCAAAAGCATACTAGGTAGCCTGGAGCATCGCACTGCTCATTCAAACTAAGCATAACATATCAGTCCTACCAGTAAGTGGTAGTAACATAACCTAAATAAAAAACCCCAAAACTGAATGATTATAAAAAAACAAAAATATCCCCCTTTAACCGAATGCCCACTCAAAAGTTGGCTATTGGAATTAGGGAGAGATTCCCTTGTCCAGACCCTGTGTCATTTTGTGAGCAAGGTAGCCAAGCTTTTAATAGAAAGTTCATGTGCTCGCCTCTGTTTAACTTTACTTTCAGACATAGGGTGAAAATGGCTAAAGAAAATCTGCCCTAAAACTTGTCATTCTCATAACTACAACCACATTTTCCCCCGTTTCCATTGGAGGGAATTATTACTGCAGCTCAACGTTGTAGGTGGGCTTCTCATGCCCAGGGTAGTGTTGACTCTTAAGCTAGTGTATCTCTGCCTCCTTGGTAGGCTGTGCTCATTTCTCTTTCGGTTTAAAATGCTTAGGATGGTTGGGTAGCTCCTTGGGCAAGTCCTTTGCATGGTCTAGTATTTGTCCTTAATGGTTCAGAAGCTTTTCTCCCTGTGGTTTATAGTTTGTTGTGATCTTTCGGCCTTCTGGTGCGTCTGTTTGTGCTTAATGGTACATTGGATTTTTTAATATTAATTATTATTTATAACTGGAGTGTTTCCAATAAAATCTTCGTGGAGGCATATAGTTGATTTGTGAGATAAGGGCCCGTTTGGACCACGGCATACCAAATGCTAGATATAGTCAATTCTGGAAGATCTCGAAATTCTGGAAGATACAAATTCTGAAAATGATTTCCGGAATATGGGATGACCTGTTTGGTTCACCCGGAAGACGACTAAGAATTCAGAAGCTAAAACCACCAAAGAGGCAAAAAAATCAGAACCACCAAGCGAAACCGGAAACCGCCAAGGAGATGAAAATATCGAACCAAGTGCGGAAGGCAGAGGCGGCGACCAAAGAGGCCGCATCCTGCGAAGGCAGAGAGGCGGCGACCAAAGGGGAGCTCGGGCCATCACAGGCCGAAGACGAAGCGGCGCGCGGGAGCGGGGATCAACCAAACTCAACCAAAAAATCTTCATCAACCCTAATTCAAAGCACCAGTGAGTAAAGAATCAAGATAGCTTGAAGATCTCTAGGAAAGATCAACTCAGATTTTTTACTGCTGCATGTCTTGAATGTGTAAATTCAACCCAACTGCGAAAAAGCTGCGAAAAGGGCAGCAAGGCTGCGACAAGGGCAGCAAGGCAGCCGCTGAAAGCAAAAATGCAGACGCAAAAAAACTACTTATAGACCGTTGAGGACGAAATGCGGATGCAAAAAAACTACTTTGCATGCGGAGCGGACCCGACAGTCAAATTAAACTGGAATTCGAAACCGGCAGCGAGCCCGATATTCCAATTCCACCTTTTCAAGTGGAAGACGGTATGCCCATTTTTTTGGCAAAATTGGAATGTCAAAATTCCAATTCCATCCTTCGCTGTCGACAACAAACAATGGATTTGGAATTCGGAATACGCAATTCTGGAATATCGCGAGATATGTCGTGGTCCAAACGGGCCCTAAAGTAATTATCAAAATACCTAATATTGTTGAATGACATTTGGTATATAAATGGTATTGTGTTCACATCTTTTTAATAAACAAGTATGTAGGGGAAGAACACCTGTATATTCTTGTAGAGTCTAAATTATATATTGAATTTCGACAATTTTTTTTGGTTGTCTTCATATGGAAGTTGACACCTTAAAAAAATTTCTTGGCTTCTAGGTATTAAAAAAACTCTTTGTAGAGATCGTCTAGTGTTGAAGGGTTAAAAGTGGTCATTTCAAAGTGTCACTTGATACCCACTTAAAGATGCACCAATAACCATTCACTCAAAATTGACAGTACTTAGAACGAATGTCCTAGCAGTCGCACACAAATGTCCAAATAGGGGTGCACAAATGGATCAATTATGAACCAAAAAAGATAAATAATGATCAACTATTGGTACATGTGTTATCATTTTTGGGGTTCCTTTAAAATTAGTAATTGAGAGGTTAGGTGTGCATGGAATGTGCGTCGATTATTGATGCTCTTCCCCTAAAAGTCTTTAATACAAAGCTTATTTTACTTTTCAATTATTGTTGTAGTTAACACTCTATTTTAATAAACCCAACATTTATTTTATATTTTCCTACAAATTAACTAATTGATTTGCAATCTTTGTGTTGGATTGTGACAACAATATAACAATAAAGCTATAAAACAAGGAAACAAGGAAACAAAAAAAAACAAATCTTTTTTCATCTTTTAGAAAGAAAGCAAGATTTTCTCTTTGAAAGAAAATTGTCAATTTCTTCAAAGGAATAAAGCTAGTTTTTTATACGTTGAAGAAAGAAATAAAATTAATTTTTTCTATGTCAGTGGCTTCATTAAGAATTTTTTGTATGATATATCTATGTTACTTGTGAAGGCAAAATGGGTAATTGTAAATTGCAAGAGTGTGAATTGCAAATTGCAAGAGCAATTATGATAGCACCAACTATGAGGATTGTAATTATTTTTTCCTTAGCAATAAAATTATCGATACCTTGCCTCATGGACATTTCCTTGATATTTTGTCAAGGTTTTAACACATAATTCAGTGTCTCTTGTGTCGTTCTATTATTCTATTTTATTCTTTGTGTTATTTCTTTGCAACTAATTTGTGCCACAATATTTTATCATCTAGGTTTATGCTTCGGCTTCCTCAACAAGTAGTGTCAAAGTGATTATTTTTGCAGTATTTATGTTAGGATTTGGTGTTGATTTTGGAGCATCAAATGATAAAGGTTTTGAATGCAAAGTTCGAGGTGGAGAAATTTAATGGAAGGAATAGCTTTAAGCTATGGTAGCTCATTATTCATGATTTGTTAGTGCAGGAAGGATTCTACAAGGTGTTGGTAGGACAGTTAAAGAAACTTGCAAATATGTCTCGTGAGGATTAGGAAGATCTCACATTTTTTCTTTTTCTTTTCAATATTGTTAGAGAGGAAACAATAGAAAATGAGGAGGTTTGCATGTTGGATGGGTATTGACATCCATATTACATGGAGGTTTTTGGACTACGATAATGAATGTTTATGTTGGGTTCATGGTTTCACTCTCTGGTCACATAAAAACACTAGATGATTAGCTATTGGTTGCATGAGAGGTTTTGTAGTTTTCCTGTTTCAAAAAGATGTGGGTATTCCTCGGTTTAGAGGATGTTTTGGTGTCAAGTACCATGGTGGACTCTTGATTGTGTATCAGAGTTTTAGCATGATAGACGCTCTTGGGGGTGTGGTATGTTCATTGGATTGTATGATATTCAATTGAGGAGATGGCTAGATCATGATGTTGATCTTATTTGGTAAGTTCTCTTGGTGTTGAGTACATTGGCTATTTTCTTGGGAGCTTAATGAGAGTGCAATGTTACAATTAGAGTTTAGCATGGATTGGTCGATTAGATGCACTCGTAGTTACTTGGAGAGGTAAGGCTTGGAGGTGTCTTATGATTAGAGACATATGTTGAGATTTTTATAGGAAGTTTGAGGAGCCTACACCTTTGATGGGCATGGGAAGGTGTTAAGTAAATTGTTGTCAAAGTGGAGATTGTTGGATTGTGACAACAATACAACAATAAAACCATATAACAATGAAACAAGGAAACTAGAAAAAAACAAGAAAACATATATCTTTTCACGTCTTTTAGAAAGAAAACAAGTTTTTCTATTTGAAAGGAAATTGCCAATTTCTTCAAAGGAATAAAGTTGATTTTTTCTATGTTGAAAAATGAAATAAAATTAGTTCTTTATATGTTGGTGGCAGTTTCATTAAGAAGTTTTTCTAGTATATATCTATGTTGCTTGTGAAGTAAAAATAGGTAATTGTAAATTATGAATTGTAAATTGCAAGAGTATGTGAATTGCAATTTGCAAGAGCAATTTGTAAGGAAACTCAGGTGCGGAAACAACTTCCTACACTAATCTCTAAAGGAAAGTATTGTGCAAATTCTTTTAAATCCTTACAATTTCAGATTCGTTAACTACTTTAACAATGATATTATAGCCATATACCATGCATACAGAAAATAGAGAATGACACAATGATTTACCCTGGGGAAACCTTTTGGTAAAAACCCCAGCACTCCAAAACCTGCACAGTGTATTAATCAAAACTATTACAGTTTACAATACACTTGCAATGCAAGTTCTTTCAGAAGATTTTCCAACTCTTGAAGACAAATTGTGGCAGCCTAAAACGTTCCAACAATACACTTGCTTCTCCTATCTTCGCCACCCTAAAAAATGCTTATATCATGCGCTTCCCTTTTTAGGGCAACTTCTAAAGATAGTCGTATTAGGGTTTTACCATTCTATGAGAAAATAGGAATCTGTCATTACACGATTGGGGAAGAGTGTATAGTACTCAACTTTATCAGTTGCCACATGTCTTCACTTGTCATTGATTCTTCCAGACATAGCTCTTACGTGTCATAGGCATCCATCATAACCGTTTCAGCCATGATCTCCTTACACACAATTCAAGATGTCGACACATCAAATGGAGTGACACATCAACATGCCAACTGGACATGTATACACTCACACTTAATTACATTATTTGCAAGAAATACATTTTAGAAAACAAATAATAAGAATAAGAATTATCCAAGGTTGAGACACCTTATTCCTAACACAATTATGATAGCACTAGCTATGAGGATTGTAATTATTTTTTCGTAAGAAATAATATTACCAATACCTTGCCCCGTGGATGTTTCCTTGATATTTTGTCAAGGTTTCACCACGTAAATTAGTGTCTTGTATTATTCTATTATTCTATTTTATCTGAGTTGTATTGTTTCTTTGCAAGTAATTTGTGTTGCACAATAGTTTATTATCTAGGTTTATGCTTTTGTTTCCACAATACTTAGAACTCATATTTTTAATTTCTCCTCTGATTCATGTTTTCTCTTAGTCAACTTGAAATTACCCATAATAGATCTTTAGCTTAAGAGCACAAAAAATATGGGAAAGAAATATTGGCATTAGAGTAAGACACAGACCCTCCTTTTTCAAGCCCCTTGTTCACCAACTCTTCTACTAATGGATTCTTGAGAGCTACAATTGATAATATCATAGAGAATGTATGAAAAGATCAGGGAACAAAAATTGGCTTGTAAGCAAGCCATAGGCCTTCTACACTGACCCATTTTTCTATTAACCATGAGCCTCAATCTAAAAATAATCATGGAGGCCAAGATTTATCTTAGAAAAGATACTTTCAGATCACAATGAAGAAAGAAAATACAAGGTAAGATTATATTGAATAAAATCAAGAATATAGTAAGTAGATTACAAATACATCGATACTACTTTTGCATAGGATTATCTTCAATATCATCTATATCATATGAATATCTTAAATAATATATCCATGTGATGGTTTCAATGTGTTGAACTAAATGAAAATGTTAAAGATGATGAAGTTTGTCTTCTCATGGCTAAATTAAATAAAAATCATTATAATGATAAAGGTTCTTTTTTCACTCATGGTGTCATTGTACTAAATCAAAAACTTGATAGTGTCTAGGACTATCTTTTCACTCAAAGAATCACATGGATGTTATTTGAGATATTCACAATTATTTTACTCTTATCAATTTTCACATGTAATTACAAATTTATTGAAATGCTTTCTTAATTTATTGCTTCAATTATAAATTTATTGACATTTAATTTTAACATTAGCAATTCAACCATACTTTGCCACCTCAATTTCAACAAATGTATAAAGTAATTTACCTTAAATTACTTTGACTCAAAAATTTATCAAAAATTTACTTTTAATTGTCAAAATTGATCACCTCAATTAATGTTTTATAGAAAATTTAGGTCTTGATTCACCAAATCAATTAAAAATAAGAATTACTTTTGATTTTCAAATTATCCACAATTTATTAATAAATTTATATTTTGATATAAAACAATCAACCACCTGATTGCTTTGAACCAATTTTAAAGGATATTTCTTAATATATACCTCCTTTTTGGGTCATTTTCATAGCTTGTTAAGTTTACTTGACAAATATACGTTTTGCATCTCATGTCATTAGACCATGTGATATTTATCATAATCTCATATTGTTTATTCTCTGACCCTTATCTATATACAAGATTCTTATATATGGATATTTCATCTCATATTGTTTATTCTCCGACCCTTATCTATATATGGGATTCTTATAAATGGATATTTCATTCCATTGCATCATATAATATCATATGAGTATGGCATTATAGCAGTTTTATTGCTTTTTTCTTGTGTGGAAAGATATTTTGTGTTGAAGATGATTCTTGTTCATATGAGTACTCGTGATTTCAACATGTTATAAAAATCTTAGATCTACAACTTCTATTCATTTTTAGAAGATTTATGTCATTTTTGTATGGTATATCTAGGTGCAAACATAGCCTCACAATTGAGTAAGAAGGCCTATATTTATGTGGATCAACAAATAACTTGATAAGTTATGGAGAAGTTATAGTTTCAATCATTTTTTGGAGGGTAATTTTTTCTTTTGATGAAACTTTATAGAGTCCAAGGGCTCGTTTGGTAGCGGGAATTAGCCTCAAATTGGCATTTGCTATTTCTGATTTCGTCGAATCCTCAATTTGGGAGTGCAATATGAAAATAGAATAGGAAGATGTAAATGCTCATTTTGCCCAAAATGAGCATTTATATCTTCCACCTGAAAGAGGTGGAATTGGAATTTGAAATTGAAATTGGAATTGGAATTGGGGGCAAAGCAAATTTTTAAATTTTTCATGTCTACACTTATTTTTTTAATTTTTTATTTGTGTGGGGAGGGATTTAATTTATTTTTTATTTGTTTGGGTGGTTTGTAACTTTGTTATTTATTCGAATTTTTTCGAAAAATAATTCAAAACTTTTACCGATTTTTTTTTCATTTTTTTTAAAAATTGGTTTTTTATTTTTTTGAATTTTTTCTCGAATTTTTTTTCCAATTTTTTTTTTGAATTTTGTTGCAATCAATGATTGTAACTTGGCTGCCTAAAACGGCCTGTGATTCCATTTTAAATTCAATTCTATTAATAAAAATGAATTATTAAATTCAAAAACATTAAAGCAATTCAAAAAAATTAAAAACAAAATCATACTCAAATTCCAATTCTAGTTTCAAAAAGTGGAACCAAATGGTCCAAACATAATCTGGAAATGAAAACTGGATTATCAAATCCATGATTTGACCATTTCCAACATTTGATCAACTTCGACATTTCCTAATTCTTGCTACCAAACGGGCCCTAAAGGACACAAATTTTGGTTGTACAACTTTCATGACCTCTACACAATCTTTGGTACTTTTCGTAAATCAAATTTGTAGAATATTCTTTGTAGAAGCATTATGTTACCCTTAACATGATCATATGATTTTATAAACTTTCAATTTTTTCCTATTTTTAATTTTTTCAATAGGTTGTACTACAAGATATGGGCCTTGCATCACCCCAATGTTATATACACATCTATTATTGTGTTAGATCCATCCCTTCTATGTTAATTCTATTGAAAATCAATTAACAAACTTAAGAAATATTGCAATTTGATATTGGAACTACATAATTTTTGAGAAACTAAATAATTTTCATTTACAAAAATGTACAAAAACTCCAAAAGTCTAAAAATATTAGAAATAATTAATATTTTTATAACTTATCAAATTTGCATAATTACCCTCTATATTTAATGCCAAAGTGATCGCATCTTCTAATTGATAGGTCAATGATGCATGCTATGTCTTAGCTTGTGATATACAAAATATAAATCGAAAGGTTGGATTCCTTTGTCAAAATTTCTTTCAAAATTTTAGACATGGATCTATGCAGTGAAAACTTTAGTGGCGATTATTTGCCAATTGGCGAATGTCGCCTGTCGTCGACCCCCGATTTGGCAAATATATTGGCCATATGGGAATGATTATATCGCCCCGCATTTATAAAAATTGGGTCCAATGCTCAGGATCATCGCCAATTGGTTTATGAAAATTGGGTCCAATGGCTGGGATCATCGCCAATGGCATATAATTTTTGGGCACAATATTTTTTTAACATTCGCCTATAATTTCAAAGCGGCCCCAAATGGACGGCCTATATTCACCAATATATATATATATATATATATATATATATATATATATATATATATATATATATATATATATATATATATATATATATAGGTGGACCCAACTTCGCCAGCCATTTTACGGATGCGTGTCTCAAACTGATTGATTTTCGCCAATTTTATTAATATTACCATGGTATTGGACGACCCATAATCGCCTAGGATATAACACCAGACGTGTTATAATTACGCGGGCTTCGCCAAATATTTGGACACCGACCTAATACCTCCCGCCCAATTCACCAATAAAGATTAGTATAAATACATTTATACATCAATGTTATTGTACACAATTTGGATCGGTTCAATTTGATCGATAGCGAAGTTCAGACTATTGAGTCTTGACTGCTTTGGCGAGTCGCGACTGTGATTGAATTTGAGGCAAAGGTAAGTGATTATTATTCTTTGGCCATGTAAACATTGTATATTATAGTTCTATTGTCATTTGTCACTTCTTCAACAAGTAAACATTTTTTTTCCTTGGTAGGCTGGTAGCCTTTATTTCGTTGAAGAATTGAGATGTCGAACAAGAATAAGGGTAAGGCTTCGGCATATGGGGAAAGCCAAGAGAGGCCAACAAAACACAGAACCTTATCATCGTACTTTGGTCATGGTGTTGGAAATGTTTCTGGCCAAAATCAGGAAGCTACTTCATCACAAGATTTTCAAGATTCACAACCTGAGGCTGAACCTACGCGACATATTGAAGAAGTCAGCGAACTTGATATCTCAGATCACGATGAACTTGAAGAAGATTTTCAGTTAAATACCCAGAGTAGCCATAATGATACAATCGACTTGGATGAGACTGAGAATGTCAGAGAAGATGATGGTGCAGTGAAGAAAAGAAAATACAAATCAAAGAATGATAGAATGTGGGATTTGTCGAGGAATTTTCAAATAGAATGGGTGTCAAAGTATCCATTCATTGAATGAGTAGATAATTCAATTGAAGGGGAGCCTCTGGTAGAATGCAGATGTAAGATTTGCAATGAGATAAATAAGAAAGAAAAGAGGTTGAAGCTAAAAATTGACACCATAGAGAAGCATATGGGTAAAGTTTACGAAAAGAAAACCATGGATGGAGTTTAAAAATCAGTGATAAGATGGAAAATAAAGGAGGAACCTCAGCATGTTAGGAATGCAGAATTATATAAATTTCAACATAATATAAAGACAAAGCCTGGTGAAGTTAAAGGCTCTATTGAAGCTTGTTTTGGAAAAGAATTGGAAGTAGAACTAATGGGAAAAGTTGTTCAGTTAAGTGTTGTGTTTAATATTTTGAGCAGAGGGCATTCTATGACGGATTACCCATCATTGAGTGCTTTATTACACTTTCTGAAAGTTCGTAACTATCCTAACAGTCACTGGCCAGTAAACAATGGATGGGAATGGACGAGTTGTCTTGCCGAGCTTGAAAAAGAGGATCTGAAGGCAAAAATTAAAGAGTCAAATTTTATTGCATTGTCTTTAGACAAGGTTACAGCAGTAGACAATACTTCTTGGGTATGCATGCATATTAATATTGTACAGAATTTTGTTCGCCAACCTCATCTACTAACTGTTGCTAAAATGAGGGATAATGCGACAATGAAAAATTTATTTGAACTAGTAAAGAGTTCTCTAATTGAATATGGAGGTATAAATGACATGACCATTGCCAAAAAGCTGGTGTGTGTTGGAGTGGATGGAGCTTCAGTAATGCAAGGCTACAAGGGTGGTCTTTGCACAAAGATACAATCTTCTTGTGCACCCTACGTTACTCCCATTCATTGCATGGGCCACAGAATGAATCTAGCTTTTGGAGTTATCAACAAGCATGCTCCAATACAAAAAAATGAAGCTTTAATCAAAGAACTCTACCAATACTTCTGTCGAAGTCTGAAACGATTGAGGGAATTTCAAGACTTTGTCGAAGGACTAACCGATGGGAACAAGCTTCTTAAGGATAATGATACCAGATGGATCTCTTTGGATGGACCAACACATTGAGTTTTTTCAGAATATCAATCGTTGCTTGGTCTAATGAACTCAAGTCATGACGAAGCAAGGCAACCGAAATTTCCTGCGCTGCTGGCAATGTTTTAACCAATGTAGAGACACTGTTAACATTAGTAGGTATTCTCCCCATGCTTGAGGAAATGAGAAATTTAATGAAAAAGGCCCAACAAAGAGCTATGTATATTGTAGAATATGCTTCGCTGCGTAAATTGACATGCGTGACGCTCGATAGTCTTTATCAATTATGTGAAGATGATGTAAAATTTTCCAGCTGGCTGAAAGTCACAGATTTGGACAATCCTGATAACTTTTTAAAAATCGGTTCAAACAAGGAATTATGTGCAAAAGTTCACGGAGTTGAGATACCAATGCACTACTTTGCTAGGATCGAGTTCGAGGAACCAGGAAAGAACACCCGGACTCAGCGAGTATCAAGTATTAAAAGGGAAGACTTTACCAAGATCGTTGAGTCTGTAACAGCTTCTGGGAAGCACATTGCCTATGATCTTTCCTCATAGATTAGAGCAAGATTCCCTCCAGTCAAACTACTTAAATCCATGGCTATTGTGTTTCCTCGATATTGGAGTATGAACAATCCGAAAGATTTTAAAACTAGGCTACTAACTTTGATAGATCATTTCTGCAAAAACAAAGAGTTAAATGGAGTAACTCTAAATGGAATTTTAGATGGAAATCATTTGAGAGAGCAATCAAGTCATTTTTCAATAACAATGAGGGAACAATATAATATTATGCAGAACCCTTGCGAAGATGGATTGGTATCAAGGCTTTGGAAAAATCTAGCTGAGAGTGAATTGTTGACTGATTCAATATTAGAATATTTCAAGCTTGCTGATTTATGTCTGACCATGATATTGGGGTTGGTGGAGGATGAGAGAGTTTTCAATGCTTTGGGATTCGTAAAGTCAAAGCTAAGAAACAAACTAGACAAGAATCTGGAAAATTACTTGAGGCTCTATACATCTAGGTATGAATTCAATACTTTTCCTTACGAAAGGGCACTGAAATTGTGGAGGAAGAAATGTCAGAGAAGAGGGTTGGGCAATATTTCAAACCAAAGTGGGACTAGGAGTGGGAATGCTAGAGACAATGATGTCATTGACTCATGTACTACTGGTACTGGTACTGCTAGTGGTGAACATCAGTTTAGCGGTGGTATGCAGAGTGAAGAAAACATATCGAAGAACCAAGGAATCTATGAAGTTGATGGGGCTAAATCCGACGATCTCAATGATGATATGATGTGGCAGCTTGAAGTTG
>BSBK01000771.1:3015000-3057500 GCA_027943335.1 Chamaecyparis obtusa | reverse complement strand
GGCAATCTTCCGCCTCTGTTCCCGAGCGATCTGTTATCCTTCTACCGCGCTGCCGACACGTCGGACGTTATGTACGAGTGGACTCTGCGTGAGTCGCAATTCCAAAGTGAAGCAGACTATGTGCTTGTCAACACGTTTGATGAGCTGGAATCCCCTGAGACGATAAGCGCACTGTCCAGCAATGGATGCCCTGCTTTGGCAGTAGGGCCTGTTTTTCTTCCCAATTTCCTGGAAGGAAGAGACTTGAACGGGCTTGCGAGTCTGTCGGAGCAGAACGAGAGGTGTCTGAAATGGCTCGATACCCGAAAGCCAACTTCTGTGATATATGTTTCCTTCGGCAGCCTCGCTGTGAAATCGAACGAGCAGCTGGAGGAGTTGGCAGTGGGATTGGAAAAAAGCCAGTACCCATTTCTGTGGGTGTTACGAATTGATTTTGTGGGAGGCAGACCAGCCACTCTCCCGGAGGGTTTTGTCGAAAGGACCAAGGATCGGGGACTGATTGTGAAATGGGCGCCGCAGGTGAAGGTGTTATCTCACCCTTCCGTAGGAGGGTTTTTAACGCACTGCGGGTGGAACTCGTGTTTGGAGAGCATTAGCATAGGCGTTCCAATGCTTGGATGGCCCCATTTCTTCGACCAGTTTCTGGACTGCCGGTTCTGCAAGGATGTGTGGAAGATTGGCCTGGATTTAGAGGGCGCGGACGCTGATGAAAATGTTGTTGTTAAAGGCGAGGATATAGAGAATGGCGTGAGGAGACTGATGGAGGGTTCGGAAGCGGAGGAGCTGAGAAGAAAAGGGAGCGAACTGAAGCAAGCGGCAGTTAAAGCCGTTGCAGAGGGAGGTTCTTCTTTTCTCAACTTGAACAGGTTTATTCATGACTTGGTTCAACTTTCTGAAACGGCTTCTGTTAAAGCGCTTTAGCCATGGAGCGATTTCGTCAGTCATCTATCCCTGTAATTGACATCTCCCAGTTTCATGCAATTTCAGTAGGAGATTTTTGTGAGGAAGTCAAATTGTAATATTGTTATTAAGTTTCAATTATGTAGTTTTTGAGTCAAACTCATTGACCCATTGTTCATAAGTAGTAATTCACAATTTCTTCTATATTCTTTATTAGTAATCAATTTAGTCTGTAATTAATTCTATTCCAATATCTTTTATATTATTATTATATTATTTATAGTCCATACTATTTACTTAATGAAGCTTTAATTTCGGTAGTTTTTCTTTCTTAGACCTATCGCCTTATTACCCACTTTTAATTAGGTTATTTTTTATACCTTCTCCATTGCCTCAATGAAATTAATAATTCATACCCTAATAGATTGCATGACTCATATTGAAGCCTCAATTAGTACTGTTTCAAATCCAATCTCAATACACCTCAACAAATCCAATAGAAATCACATAATTTATGCACTCTCCTCCTAATCAATGTTAGTGTTAGGCAAATGCAACAACCTTTACTCACTTCAAATCACTCCTTAATTTATATAATATCCCTTGATCATGTATATTATGGCCAAATAAAGGAAAAATCACTCTAATCATTTCATACTATATTTGTTCACCAACCCCATATCACATGTTGATTTCTTTGGATATATTTATTAATGTATATTTATACCCAACACTTATAGTGTTTATTTTAATATTAGAAAAAACTATATTTGTAGATGCTTTGGAATGGTACAATAAAATTAAGGCCTATTATATATTTAAACTATTAATAAATGTCACTTTCTAAAGCTTACAATACTATAACATGCCTTGAAATATACTTTGGGAATATTAAAAATGATAAAATAGTACATCATGAAACTACCTATTTCTCTAAAAGATGTATCTACATAGGCCCAAAATATAAATGAAACACCCATGACTAAGGAAGTTTTCTATGGGTTAAAGTGTTGTAATTATGAAATTATATAATAGCATAAAGGGGCCAATGCTTAATAGTGTGTATTTTTTCTATGCAAAGGAGGTTTCCTTGAAGTCTTAATAATAGGACAATCCAAGAGAAATGAATAATCCTAAGGTTTGTGTTGTCGCATGAAATCATACCCTGGTAATTGGTGTGGAGAAGGATAAATTCACTAATCTCAAGAGTGGTTAAAGTCTCAAAGGATGAACTATCCCTTGCGTCAGTTCACTTCAACTATCACTATGGTGAGCTATGGGATCAAGACAACTAAATCATAAAGGGTTTCATATGAACAAGGATGTGAGATGAAACAATTAAGATAAAAATAATATTATAATAGATAAAGATATTTTAAATATTGAAAATAGAAAAGAAAGCTATAAAAATCAAATGTTGAAGTATGTGAAATCACTACCTCATATCTACCATGGACTGAGGACAACAATGTAGATGCAAGACATCAACACAACACACATTCATCTTGTATGGACAAGGTATAGAAATCTAGGCATAAATCTTGAATACTATCTAAAATGATAGAAATAAAATATGGTAAGACAACAAATATGAAAGAAGACTATGATAGGAAAAATAAAGGCAATGCACAAGAAATAGAATAGGACAAATTCATAACCAAGGAGACGTTGAGGAAGCCAAATAGATGCTTTACTTCTCACTTTAAGTGACCTACACACATAGAAATAGGGAAAATGGTTTTTGGTTATATAGGAGCTTCCTCCAGTCAAAATCCTATTTTAGTGTTTCTATCTCCAGAAATAGCTAGATACATAATCAATGATAGATGAGAAAAATAGTTAATGATAGTAAATAACCAATGACAATAATATGATAATAACAAGATGATGTTCTCAATAAAATACAAAGTGGGCAGTTAAGAGACTCCCCTTGAAAACCATAAAGTGAGTAGCCTAATGGAGTGAAGTCTAATTGAACATGATAATGAAGTTGTAAGTATGAAAAGATCAAAGGTAAGATGTACTAATACAATAAGGAAAATGGAAAATAAAACGTGTAGAAGATTCAATTGTGACACCAAAGAGCCAAAATTCAATGAATAATAAAAATGTAGCTAAGAGAGCCAAGAAGGCCACCTAAAGCTCAAAAATAGGATTATAATGCAAATAGGTCAAATATTGGCATCAGTGTTCCATAGAAGGAGGCAATACACTATAGGTGTGGCATTTGTAATGCTTCAAAAATTCTCTAGACATATCTATAAATTCAAAAGAGGAATGTGCGCCACACAGATGTTTCTATGCCTCACATCCATCCTTGGTTGATTAAGCCACATGGCCAAGAATTTGAGCGGGTCATGAGAAGGTTAGGCAAATGATTGCATGAAATTTTATATTTTAAATAAGGTAGGAACATCGTGTAATGGTAAATTACACTAGGGTGTAAATTTATGACATTACATTTGGCCTCCACTTTAGCAATTATATCATGATAGAGAATGTGAGATAAAGTAAATAAAATTTACCTATCTTACCTATAGGATTTTCATCTACATAGATTTTCCCATAAAAATAAATTCCAAATTTTTTTTGAATGGCATCTAGCACAAAATTTTCAAATGATCATGCTATAAGATGAAGGTAACTTGTTCAATAAAGACAATTAATGGTACACTAGTATATTGATCTTTTTTGGATGCATCAACTCCTCTACTAATTGAATATACTTTACTAGATGTGGGATTCATGCTGGATGTGGGATTCACAGAATCTTGGTCTTGGTCATCGTCATCTGGATATGCTTTAGCTAGATGCTCCTTATTCCACAATTCATTAAACATTGTATCCTCTTCCACGTCATAAAGATCTGCAGAGGTCTTTGGCTCACCGAGATTCTTCCTCATTTCCCAAAAATTAGAAATTTTGGTTCGAGTCCCATTATCATCAATACATTCATTCATTAGCTCTTTTGGAATAGAATTTGTAGATGGTTGAGCAGCTTTATGGTAGAAATTGGACGATGTCATACTCATGGCCTGCACTTTTCCTTTCTGTTTGTGCGATGCCATTATTTGTGATGACAATTCCTGTATTGACATATTATTTTCAGCAGCATATTTCTCCATCTCTTTTCTGACTTCGTCCCAGGACTCCATGTTTTTAAATTTTTCAATCAATGGCATACTTTCATGTTGACATTTGCTGGCAGAGTTCCCATTCTCTCTAAGCTTTGTTCCAATTATGTTGAGTGGATCATACTGCCAGTGACTGTCAACATCAAAGCGAAAAATTGAAAAAATGGCTTTTGCCACTTTGAATCTTCTTCTCTCAAATGTGAACCCTCCAAGTGAGAAAGGCAAGGAAGGGAATATCATTTCTTTTGCTGACCATTAAAGAGTACATCTGTGCTCTCCATCTGCTGTACATATTCCAATGCAAATACCCTCTTTGTTACATGTATTGGAAGTTTGTAGGGTTCTACCTCTGAACCGTAAAACTTTAACACAATGTACTCTTCCATTAAGTACCAATCAGCCAATTGTAATTGACTTGACTTCCCAGTTGAATGCAATTTCTACAACTAACATGCATTCTAGGCATCAGAGTGCCTGTAATTTTATGGTACATTGGTGCCAAAAAGAAGTCTACAAAATTGTTGTAGTTCCTTCTGTTATCAATCATCCTTATTTGAGGTACATCCACTCATATATTGGATTTTGGCCCTAACTGCAAAGCTTGTTTGTTTGAAATATTGTACGATGCTTTGCTAAGAGAAGATAGCACAAGTAGGTTGTGAATCTAGATGTCTTTTGTGAACCTCTTTGAATCATTAGTAATTGATCTTGCATGCAACGAAAACAATATTTTACTGGTTCTTTTTCAAAATGAATATGAAAAAGCATTTCAAGAATGTTGGCACCCACTTGTTTGTTACTATCCAATCCCAAACAAAATGCTAGCAAGGAAATACTCTCCTATGCCCATGGCACAAAAATATCATAATCATAAGGAGGCTTATGATCTGGACTCAGACTATAACCATTTGTTATTCCTCTGATATAAGAATCTCTCTGTATTACATCTAACTTTTCATAGTCCTCTGCCAGCTTTTCCAGGTCAATGTGCACGTTTGAGTTTTATTGTTGAAACCATAGGTTCAACAGACTAGAAAATTCACTCTCGGTTATGGACAAAATTTCCTCCTGAGTATTTTTATTCACAATTGCTTTTCTATTTTCATCATAATTTTTAGCACAGACTATGACAATTTCTGGGCAAGGGAATACTTGAGGTAACGCCATGTGTGCCAACCCAGTACCCCACGAACCAATTTTATTTATCGTTGCATTTATCATGGGGTTAAATGATAAAAATTTTGAAGCCTTATTTGGATCGTTCCACTTGTTTTCAAGTGCAAATCTAATTTTCATTATTACCTTATTTCCATGAATAACAAGATCATAAATATCATGGAATAAATCAGTGAAACTTGGTGTTTTAAGCAGATTGTGGAATTCTAGTATTTGACTTGTCCTTTTACTCGTAGTCTTATTCTTGATATTTGTTTTGCCTATCGTGGTAAGTTGGTAAGCGGTATCACTATTTACTCGTAGGAAAATTCAAATATTTATACACAACTACAAGCCTACAATTTACAGGGGTGATTCAAAATTAAACCCTAACAGGATTTTTTTTTTATAAAATATAAACAGTAAAGTTGATTTGATTAAACCCTAACAGGCTAATTTTTTTTATATAATATAAACAGTAAAGTTGTAAATGAAGAGATTTGAAAAATTTAAAATGCGGGACGTAGGTGTTCAGGATTTTAGAAGTTACCCGTTACTCTTAGTTTCAATTTTTGCAGACTATGACTAGAAAGAGAGCTGAGAGACTTTATTGCTTTCCTCGGACTCAGACATCAATCCTCAACCTAGAAATTTAGAATTCGTAACCCCTATCTAAATCTGCAGACTACTTATAGTTTATACTTATGAATGAAAATTTAGATTGGAAACTTTAAGCGCAAAAATTGTACAATCTACAATCGTCACACTTGTCACTGACTCGCTGATCGTGTGAGTTGACATGCTTCATGAATCCAGAATGGGTTTGCAAAAATGGGTTTTGTTTTCCCTTTCGGGCTGAAATACAGCTTCGGTCATTGATCTACAATCATCCAACGATCATAATGTCATGAGACTCATGACTCATTGTTAGTCACATTAACGTGGGTCCCATTAATGAGTCACATTAATGAGTCAGACATGTCACGTCATCATCAAATGACATTGTTGACAATTGGTAGACCGTGCGAGACAGGGAGTGGAACGTGTTTAGTGAGTCGTGACATGTGTCATGATTTCAGAAAGGGTTTGAAAAGATGGGGTTGCTTTTCCCATTTGACCCGAAATACAACTTCGGTCATTGATCTACAATTATCCAACAGTCAACATTTCATTGTTAGTCACCGTGAGTGGTGAGGTGGCCCCATGTGTTCCACTCCCATTAACTCACCGTGTCACATCGTCATCAAATTGAAATGACATTGTTGGTAGACTGCGACTAATGTTTAGTAAGTGGAACGTGTTTAACTTTAGTGACACGCTTCATGATTCCGGAAAGGGTTTGAAAAGATGGGGTTACTTTTCCCATTCGACCCAAAATACAACTTCAGTTGTTGATCTACAATCATCCAACAGCCAAAATTTCATTGTTAGTCACCGAGAGTGGTGAGGTGGCCCCATGGGTCCCACTCCCATTAACTCACCGTGTCACGTCATCATCAAATTGAAATGACATTGTTGGTAGACTGTGACTAATGTTTAGTGAGGGGAACGTGTTTAGTGACACATTGTCATGATTCCGGAAAGGGTTTGAAAAGATGGGGTTGCTTTTCCCTTTCATCCTGAAGTCCATTGTACATCGTCGATTTGTTCTCATCCAACGGTAGTTATTTGCAACGAACGTCAGACATTGTTAATGTTATACTATTTTTTTAATAATATTACTTAAGTTAGTGTTTAGAGATTACGAGATTTCTCAAACATGAGTTATCAGTTAAAGTAATATTTTTTATTGATTATATAGTATAATTAAAGTTAAAATGATATTTTTTATTGATTATAACTTTAACATTGATAATCATAATCACATATAATTCTCATACCTTATAATTAAAAAACCATAAATTATTTCTCTAACCTGTTACCTTATTAGTTCACTTGTCCTTCAAATTGATTATATACTTATAGTATACTTAATGTTAAAATGATATTTTTTATTGATTATAACTTTAACGTTGATAATTATAATCACATATAATTCTCATACATTATGATTAGAAAACCATAAATTTTTTGTCTAGCCTTATTAATTTATTTGTCCTTCGAAATTCTGTAAATATTTCATATTAACTACATTGTACAACTGTGATACAGTGATACATTTTAAATATTCATATTTAAAAATAGAAATACCATCCGCACCATTTGAACATTTCCTTATTTGTACTGAAACATACTTACAAGTTACATCATACATGTCAAATACACAGATAAAGCATTTAAGCAACTAATTAAAATATTGCAGTCATAGTGAAAGAGAAGTCTGAAAAACCATTTTTTGTACCCATAAAACACAGTGACAAAGAAGTCTAAAAGCTTGCGAAATTTTCATTATACTTTTTCATAAAATTATAATTGCATTGTACTCTTCCAGCACAATACTACAAAGAGAAACCTACTATTATACTATAAACAAAAAAAACACAAAAATGAGGTACGTTTGTTCTAAAAAAAAATCACTAGTAGTCCACTAGTGATTTTGCCCTACGACTCTATCTGAGTAGAATTCTGCAGAGAGAATTAACTGCGAGAATTCATCGAGCCACCTGAATTGCCCCTCCTGAGCCTCCTCTTCATCAAGCATAAACCACTTACGAAGAAAATCCCTGGAAATCAGCGCCCATTTCCTATGGTGCTTCAACTGCCCAACAGTCAGGCCCAACAGAAAAGGTTGCATGGCCACATTCTGGCCTAGGAGGAGAAGCTTGGGTATTTCACTTGCCCAAGGGATCCCCACCCCTATTTCTGCGTACACGACAACATTAATGTTGTCCCCTAGGTATTCTTCTTTAAAAACCCTCCTCAACAGCATTAGCATGTCCACCTTCTCTCCTTCGAGGTCGAGAAGAGATGCCAAAAAATAGGACGTAATGTTCGTGCAGACCCGGTGCCTATCTTCATTGTGCAGAAACTCTCTGCCCAGCACCATTTTAACAGCCTCTAATGCGATAGGCCCACCCTCTTTACAAATAGACTCTAAGGTTTCATCAGAAAGGGAACCCAAAAAGGCCTTCTGGGCCTCCTTAGATGTGTATCTAAGCCTAATTGGAGTGTCCATCTCAAACAGTAAAACTTCAGAAAACTTAAAAACAAATTTTTTGCAAAGTGCAGAGTGCAGATCCTAAACAAACAAATTATCTATCAAAGAGGAATTGATGAATAATGAAGCAAGATCGTCTATTAATAGCCCTTGAATCCTTGATCGTTACTTAGCAATAAATTGTTCTTTTTGTAATGGTATTAAATCCATTGTCCTTAATATGCCTCTAAATTTTTTATGTAAATCTTTCCCCTAAATGCATTCATGAGAAATTAAAATTTTGTACTTAATCTTTCATATCTGGCAGTAAATCTTTCCCATTTATGCAAAACTGTCAGAAATCGATTAGATTGTCTATACAAATTTGGAAGTGTTGCGTGACAGCTAAAGAATGTCACCTGTCACTGACAAGGCATTTATTTCTTATCGAATTAAGAGGTTACAAGTTGCACTATAGGACCGTGATTATTGATACCAACATGTGTACATTGTATTCTGCAGACACGTTGACAACCCTAATTTGATACGTGTCAACATTCCGGTGACTTCCTGGACAATTCTGTTTCCTTCAAGAAATTGGGCCCGAAATTGAACTTTAGCCATTGATCTTGGATCATCAAACGGTCTCAAATAATACATTTAACATTATAAAATAATGTATGTATGTTAGGAACTTAGGTTAGGTTACGTGTTCGTGTTATGTCCCATCTTTTGGAAATCGCCAATAAATTATTTTTTTTCCTAGAATTAACGAACGATTAGCCAATACAATTTTTTTTTCCATTCAAAAAAATATTATTCGCCTCACATATTATAATTTTTTTTACTTAAAAAGAAAATTATTCGCCTCATATATTATAATTTTTTACTTCAAAAGAAAATTATTCGCCTCATATATTATAATTTTTTACTTCACAAGAAAATTATTCGCCATCAATTTATGAAATTTTCATTCGATGGGGAAAAAATTGCCAATACAAACTATAAAAAATCGTGAATTTGAAAAAAAATTCCCTTGGATTAAAACAATTTCCCCCCTACAATAGTGTACGATTCGCCAGAATTTTACACTTTTTCCTAAAAGAAGGTTTCTTAAAGTTATCCCTGGATCTATGCCATGTGATCTCAGAGTTAAACAAAAAAGTTATAAACAAACAAGATGTGAAAGATAAGATTTGTTCAAAGAAACATGATGTGAATTTGCACGTTAAATAAAGTCTAAACATAATGAAGAATTATAAATAAAAATTGCAAAAAGAGTAAAAGCATGCATGTGCACGGCAATTTTGTTCAGACATAATGACTCTATTCTTTGTAAATCATCTCATATGGTTTTGAGAGGGAATGGATTTTCATCTTCCTTGCACACCAAACCCATAAATATATGAGATAGAAATCTTATGAATTACTACAATAAAATTCTTTTTTGCTCTATTTTAATTTTAAATATTTTCTATTCATCTTTGCAATAGGTCCAAGCATGTATGCTCTCACTTTATTCACTTAATTAATTGATGAATTCAAAATAATTTTATAAAAAATAGCTTTTGGGATATAGGAATATAAAAGTTATATATCTAAATCACTCCCAGAGTCAGATGCTTGAGTTTTAGATGTTTCAGGTTCATCATTTCTCTCGATCATTACATCATCTTGCATGGTGTTTGTAATATGTAAGTGATACCAAAAGGAACCTTGAATAGAAGAAGCTAAAACAGAGATAGAGGAAATCTGATGTTTAGAAAATCTTAAATTTTTAGGTACAAAGAAATGCTTGAAGCTAATTGAAAATCTTCCAAATGAAATGAAAATGTAAGGAGAGGGTACCTTAGATAACCATACATGGTTGATCTATAAACAGTCTAGTAAGTGTAGACACGGTTGACAAATTATAACTATTCCAATCTACTGAGTACTATTTTCAGTCTTGAACATGAATTCCAGAGAAGGATATCCTGTTAAATTTAATTTGAAAAATTCGGATATAATTTTTAAAACTTAACGTGCTGAAGTGCTCAGGCTAATTTACTGCAGCAGATATTGATTTACACCTAAACCTTACTTTAAAATTTAGTGTAAATAATGTTGTCCATTATTCTATTTAAAAATAATCTATGCAATTATCGTAGAAGTATGCCGATTTATTGTATACTTTAAAGTTTAAACATTGTCCAGACTCTACTTTCTTGTTACTTAACGTCGTAGAGTTTTTCTTTCATGTTTTTCATGTTCTATTTTTATGTCTTTGCTGTATATTCTGGTATTGATCTCTTTCAAACGCTGTATCAGACAAGGTTCCAAAACGACAACAAAGAGCAGAACAGTCAAGCAAGACACGCTAGAAACATGAATTCATCTTTGTGATTTCAGTTGTTGGGCAAGAAAAGAAAATGGACTTCCAAGAGTGGCAGGTGACAATTGTCACAGGGCTTTTTATACTCTTCATTGTATGGGATATAAGTTGGGACATAGCTAAGCAGCACATTAAAGGGGTGACGTGGATTCCTGGCAAGGCGCTCGTTTTGAGTGCTCTAACTGTCCAGCTTGTTGGATATTTTGACAGGAAAAATATTGATATTTTCGGCAAGTCCAGAGAGCAGCAGGTGAAACAGCTAATTGACAATCAATTGTTCATTGATGGTGCCAGGCTTTGTTTTTGCGTATTTTTGGGATATATACAGCCGGAGATGGCGTCTGCCAAGTCTGGGGGGAGATGGAGCAACGTTGCAGCGCTCGTATTAAGTTTATCTCTGCATGTTGGTACTGAAATTTTTGCCCTCGAGAATGGCGCCGAAGCTAGAAAACTCAAAAATGAAGAGTTTAATGTTTCTTCCAATGTGGTTTCCTTGGTGGGAGCTACTTGCCTTGTGATTTATTTGGGACTCACAATCTTAGCGGGTAAGTACATTAGAGACTCTCTCTCTGAAAAGATGTCTCGGATCCTTTCAGAAAATCGGCCGGAAGGCAATAAATTGTCTAGCATTAGAGAAAAGATCTCCCAGATCCTTTTAGAAAATCTGCCAGAAGGCGATAAATTGTGTAGCTTTAGAGAAAAGATCTCTCAGATCTTTTCAGAAAATCTAATGGAAGACGATAGGTCTTCCAGGTTCAAATTAGAGATGTTGAAATCATGGACTGTAGCTTTTGCTTGGAAGGCGCAATACAAGTTAGCCAGTTCAGCTTTTGTTCCGGCAGTTGGAATGATTGTGACGATCTGTGTTGCAATGGTGGGCAACAAAGCCAGACGCCTTTTGCATCATGGTAGTGATTTGGGATTGGCATCTTGTCTACAGTGTGTTTTCATCATTATAGGATGGATCTGGATTCTTTGCAGATGGTTTATTGATGTGTCTTTCTATGGAGATTCTACAGACAGAAAACTTAATGATGTCTTCCACTGTGCAAATCGCTTCACAAATCTGCTCTTTCTTTATATGCGAATTGAATTGAATCCCAGGCAGCTTATCATTAAATCGTATTTGAAACGTAAACCTCCACTATTTTCTGGGCAACAGTGGCAGTGTTAACCTGGACAATCTTCTTTATAGTGTTGATTCCACTGTTCATTTTCATTGTAGTTGTCCACTTACTATTCATTATCAGCTACTTATCTTAGGTTTTCTCGTCGATTATGGCCGATCTCGGCAATGCTACCAGGTTGCCCAACCTGCTGAAGAAAATGATCGGTGGCCAGGAATCAACGGCAGCTACAAAAGAAGATGAAGAGTTTGTGAAATGCAAGGAATATCTGCAGCAAATGTTCCAAGGTGTACAAATAGGTGAAGACATAGACCGTTTATGGAAATATCATCTAAAATCTTATAACCAAAGAAAGCCTCGCATGAAAGAAGCTTATCAAGAAATCCAAGAGTGCCAGGAATTGTTCAAGGTATTCACTGTTGGTGAAAACAGTGGAAGTTCTCTGAAGGAACTTCAAAATTCCAATCAGCCGTTGAAGATGGCAGCAGTGACCATAATCGATATCATGGTGAGGCTACTTACAAAGTTTGGGAGGGATTTGAAGATGGATGTGGGTGTGGAGGATATAATCAAAGCTTACAAAGAAATAAAAGATCTGTTAGAATTTGTGGACTGCCCTGAGAACATAGCCATCGACCCAATGGATATGTTTGGTACATGTAACCTTGAAGCTTTTGAGACGAGTTTGGAGGCAGACAAGTACATAAGACGGATAGAAAAACAAATCGAGCAGCGCCCACGAGGAGATGCTCAACAGACTCCAAAACGTCAACCCCTTTTGGATATCCTAAAGGACGAGAAGAAAGAATTAGAGGAGGAGACGGAAAAGTCGGAGCGTAAAAGCGAAGGTGATTTTCGCTATGCGGGCATCATACCAATTGTTGCGCCATTCATTTTTTCGTTTTTTGCCTTTCGGGATGTCGTGAAATGGGTAGAGAAATTGCTGGAGCCAGTGAATAAATCGCTGAACGGCGTGGATGGATGTCGGGGGAGTGTGGTGAAGTGCCTTTGCTACGTGATTAAAAGACTTGGATACCTGCTTCTATTTTGCATGATCGTAATACTTTCCTTATTAGTAGCCCCCATTATAATGGGGTGTCTGCTTCTCCAGATGGGTGACATGGACATATATGGATACAACAAGGACAGGGCACTAAAGAAGAGCCGGCATTTTTTCTACATCCCCATCTTAGATTCTTACATCTCCCAATTAGAAAAATATAATGATGATTCTAAAGACGGTAAGGTAGTAATCACTTGCTTGGGAAATGAGATGATCGGTTGGTTCAGAGAGCTTATTTATTGCTGTGTTCAGCAATTACCAGATTTGTTGATAAAACATTCCAACAAGTGGGCCGAAGAATTCCAGCAAGACAAGATAAGCAAGGCGCTGGAGATAGCAGAAAAGCTCAGAGCACTCATGGAGATGTCAAAAATAGGAGAAATCAATGTCAATGAAGTGGATAATGTAAGGAAGCAAAGGTGTGCGGAAACGCTTCCTACGCTAATCTTGAGAGGACGGTTATGCAAATTTCAACTTAAACATTGCAAAGATCTCAAGAAATGCATAACAAAGCATAAACAAAATAACAATGAACACATAACATAGTGATTATCGTGGGGAAACCCTTTCGGGAGAAAAACCCCACCCTCCAAAACTCGCACAATGTATTATCAAATCAAGATGATTACAATACACTTGCAATGCAAGTTCTTACAGGAGCGCATCACCACAACTCGAACTCAAAGAGACTCCTTCCAGCATCCAGTCTTGCAAAAACTCAATGATATCAAACTCCTCCCCAAGCCCTCCTTTTATAGTGATTTTACAACCTGGAAACCATTTGTGATTTTACAAAACCATGGGCTTAACCACCATGCCACATGGTGCCCATTTTTGACATTTACATTTCCAAGATGGAAAAACAACCAGGTTAAAATAGTATTCCCGTCCATAATTTTGTCCTCTAGTTTAGACCCCCATAAAAATTACAAAATGAGTCATTAAGGCTCTAAAAATGGCCCACCTATATTCTACTATGGACAAGACTCATTTTTAACAACTCACTAACCATTTTCCAATGCATAAACATGTGGAAAACTACCTCAAACAAATTTTAGAATTTTCTAGAAAAAAGGCTGCAAGGTTGAGACACATGTTCTCAACATTCTCCCACTTGTCGAACACCTTGCAAGAGTCAGGGGATCCAAATTATCATGGACTTAATTGCTAGGAGCCGAGAGGCCCATAGACTCTGAACACCATCTGAACTTCTCTGTGCTCACGAGCTTAGTTAATGCATCAGCAACATTCACCAAAGTCTCTACCTTTTCTAGCTTCACCTTGTCATCCTCAACCATATCTCTCACAAAATGATATTGTACATCAATGTGCTTGGTCCTGGCATGAAAAATCGAGTTCTTCGCTAGGCAGATTGCACTCTGACTGTCACTGTAAATTGTCACTGCACCCTGTTTGAACTCTATATCTGAACACAATCTCTTTAGCCAGATGGCTTCCTTACAGGCATGAGTAGCTGCCATATACTCTGCCTCAGTAGTGGACAAAGCGACCACAGCCTGTCGCTTGCTCATCCAACTAATTGCACCACCAAATAATGTAAACACATATGCACTGGTGGATCTTCTTCTATCAACATCACCAGCCCAGTCTGAATCCACATAGCCTTGAATATCTAAGGAATGCTCATTTCATGTTCCATGAAAACATATCGAGTACTCTGAAGTACCCCTCAAATATCTGAAAACTCTTTTTACTGCATCCCAATGTGCTCTTCCTGGATTAGACATATAACGAGAAAGAACTCCCACTGCTTGGGCAATGTCTGGTCTTGTACAGACCATAGCATACATCAAACTTCCAACAGCACTCTGATATGGTACTCGACTCATCTCTTCCATCTCCATTGGGGATGTAGGACATTGTGAACTAGAAAGCTTTGTTCCCATTGTAACAGGAACACTCAATGGTCTTGAATCCTGCATATTGAATCTTTTCAAAATAGTACCAACATACTTGCTCTGGCCTAGCCAAAGCTTTCTGTTTTGTCTATCTCTTACAATCTCCATTCCTAGAATGTGCCTAGCTGCACCAAGATCTTTCATTTCAAACTTTATCGAGAGCTGAGATTTTAACTCTGCAATCAAACCTTTTCCTTTGCCAATAAACAACATGTCATCGACATACAAGGCAATAACCAAGAAACGATCACCATCAGATTTAAAATATATACAGTGATCAGATTTAGATCGCACAAACCCCAAACTCAACACATATGTATCAAACTTCTGGTACCACATCCTAGGACTCTGTTTTAAGCCATACAAGGATTTCTTCAACTTACAGACCAAATGACTTTTACCTTTCACCACATAGTGCTCTGGCTGTGTCATGTAAATTTCTTCCTCCAAATCTCCATGAAGGAAAGCAGTTTTCACATCCATTTGCTCGATCTCTAGATCATAGGCTGCTGCAATAGAAAGCAAAAATCTAATGGATGTCATTTTGGCTACTGGAGAAAAAATCTCACCATAATCTACTCCCTCAACCTGGGAGTAACCTTTTGCAACCAAACGTGTTTTATACTTCTCAATACTTCCATCTGAACCTATCTTCTTCTTGAACACCCATTTACAACCAACGGGCTTTCGTCCTTCAGGCAATGGTACAAGGTCCCATGTTTCATTCCTCATAAGAGCTGCCATTTCCTCATCCATGGCCATTTTCCAGGACTCTGAATCATTCATACCAAGAGCCTCTTCTACAGATCTCGGTTCATCAATGTTAGCATTCAATGCAAATATGCATCTCCAATCATCAGGAGAATACCCATACCTTTCAGGTGGTTTTCTTTGTCTAGTAGACCTTCGAACAAGATCTGGTTCAGGTTCAACTTCAACTTCAGGTACCTCTTCTTCCTCTGATGATTCAGAACTCATAGAGCTCTCCTCGACTTCTTGTCTTTCTAAGGGCCTTGATTCAACTTTCTCCGGTGTAGCAGGTAGTTGAATCACATCTTTCTTTTGTTCTGTTTGTTCTGGCTGCACTATAACAGAAGAAGGCTCAGTTTCTCTAAAAATAACACTTCTTGAATAAAATACCTTTTGTTCAACAGGATTCCAAAGCTTGTATCCTTTCACACCATAACTGTATCCGATGAAAATACATTTAACAGCTTTGTTGTCCAATTTAGTCCGCTTCTCCTTTGGCACATAAGCATATGCTTCGCAACCGAACACTCTCAGATGTCTAAGTGAAGGCTTGTGGCCCGACCACGCTTCCATTGGCGTCTTATCAACAAGAGCTAATGTAGGAGACCTATTTATCAGGTAGCAGGCAGTGGCTACAGCTTCAACCCAGAACCTTTGTTCTAGTCTAGCTCCACTTAGCATACTCCTAGCCTTCTCCATCAGGGTCCTATTCATTCTTTCTGCAACTCCATTCTGTTGTGGAGAATACGGAGTTGTCTTTTCTCTTTTAATACCACAATCTTTACAAAATGTGTCAAAATCATTAGAGCAAAATTCACCACCATTATCAGTTCTCAAACATTTTATTTTCTTTCCAGTCTGCAACTCAACCATTGCTTTAAATTCTTTGAAACGACTGAAAACTTCAGCTTTACTCCTAAGAAAATAAACCCATGTTCTTCTACTGAAATCATCAATGAAAGAAACATAATAAACTGATCTACCAATAGAAGGAACATCAACTGGACCAAATACATCCGAATGGATCAGATCCAAAATACATGAGGACTTATGAGAACTCGAGTAAAACTGAATGCGGTTTTGTTTACCATAGATACAATGCTCACAAAAATCAAACTCAAGATTGCAATCATTCAACCCATCAACAAGGTTCTTATTTTTCAAGGTCCATAGACTCTTCTCACCTATGTGGCCGAGTCTTTGGTGCCATAACATGGTCTTCTCTGCAGGCAACTTTGATTCGGTAGATAGAGCACCCTTGGGTACCCAAAACTTACGACCATCTGTTGAAAGAGAAACCCTCTCCTTTTCCAACTGAGTAGTCTTTTTCACAATCTTATCAGAAGTACTATTGCACTCAACTGTGCATGCATCAAGCTAGTACAGTGTACCCAATCTGCTTCCTCTTGCTATCACCATAGCACCTCTTACCATTTTCACACCTGCTTCAGAAAACTGTACATGCACACCCGCATCTATTAGCTTGCTAACAGATAACAAATTCCTTGCTAGTCCCGGGATATGCAAGACACCATCAAATCTTCTAATTCTACCATCAGAAAATTTTACACGAATACTTCCACGACCAACAATATCAAGTACTGAGTTATCACCCAAATATACCTTACCACCATCAAAATTTTCATACTTACTAAACCAGTTTCTATTAGGAGTCATGTGGAAAGATGCACCTGAGTCTATTAACCATGCATTGTCACCTGCATGAGTGGCCAAGGCTGCGATGAAAGCATCTCCATCTTCCTTCTCGGAATCAGAATCAGAATCTTGCTTCTTCTTCTTCTTTTTCTTCTCCTCTTTGCAGTCCTTTCAGAAGTGTCCGGGTTTGCCACAGTTCCAGCAGATTGCCTTGGACTTCGCAGGAGATTTTGATCTCCCCTTATTCTTGGACTTAGAACGGCCATGCTGCTTTTCGTTCTTGCCTCTTTCTTTTGGTCTTCCTCGAACACTCAAAGCCTCTTTGGCATTCAGAGAGACCTTCCTTCTCATCTCTTCAGAAAGTAGAGAACCAACAACATCCTCCATCTTCAAGGTAACTGAAGTGCTCCCTATGGCCATAACAAGGCTGTCCCATGAGTCTGGCAATGAACATAGCAAGATTTGGCATCTTTCTTCTTCATCCATTGGCACCCCAACAGAGGTCAACTGAGTCACCAACATATTAAAGCTTTCCAGATGCTCAGAAATTCGTCCACCTTCTTCCATTCTCAAAGAATACAATTTCTTCCTTAAGAAGATCTTGTTCACAAGTGATTTCGCTTGGTAGATCTCACTTAGCTTCTTCCAAAGCTTCTTTGCAGTAGATTCTTCATGGACATTTATCAGAATAGAGTCTGCAAGACACAGTCTGATGAGACCTTTAGCTTTTCTATCAGTCACATCATATTGTGCGGCTAAAGTCAGATCTACAGGCCTATGCTTATTCTCATCAATCGCATCCCATAGATCCCGATCAATCAACAGATCTTCCATCTTCAGCTTCCACATCTCAAAGTTTGTGCCAGAAAACTTCTCTACATCAATCCTCCCTGAAATGCTTGCCATCTTTTCAATCCTGCAACACAGAAATGAAATACTCTGCACAAGCTCCCACTCAAACTTTGATTAGCTCAAAAAACCCTGTACCCAACAAATAGAACCAAAACTGGTCAGGCTCTGATACCACTTGTAAGGAAGCAAAGGTGTGCGGAAACGCTTCCTACGCTAATCTTGAGAGGACGGTTATGCAAATTTCAACTTAAACATTGCAAAGATCTCAAGAAATGCATAACAAAGCATAAACAAAATAACAATGAACACATAACACAGTGATTATCGTGGGGAAACCCTTCCGGGAGAAAAACCCCACCCTCCAAAACTCGCACAATGTATTATCAAATCAAGATGATTACAATACACTTGCAATGCAAGTTCTTACAGGAGCGCATCACCACAACTCGAACTCAGAGAGACTCCTTCCAACATCCAGTCTTGCAAAAACTCAATGATAGCAAACTCCTCCCCAAGCCCTCCTTTTATAGTGATTTTACAACCTGGAAACCATTTGTGGTTTTACAAAACCATGGGCTTAACCACCATGCCACATGGTGCCCATTTTTGACATTTACATTTCCAAGATGGAAAAACAACCAGGTTAAAATAGTATTCCCGTCCATAATTTTGTCCTCTAGTTTAGACCCCCATAAAAATTACAAAATGAGTCATTAAGGCTCTAAAAATGGCCCACCTATATTCTACTATGGACAAGACTCATTTTTAACAACTCACTAACCATTTTCCAATGCATAAACATGTGGAAAACTACCTCAAACAAATTTTAGAATTTTCTAGAAAAAAGGCTACAAGGTTGAGACACATGTTCTCAACAGATAAAAGAGCAGAAAATGAAAGAGGAGTAGAGAACGAAATTCAAATCGACGTGATGGATTCAAAGTAAAATGTTCTGCCATCTGCCTTGTTCTCAAGTGATGTATCAGGTACTCAAAGCTCAACATCAAACTCTGTAATTCATTATGTAAGCCGTTTGTTTATTAGATATTTTATAGTTATTTTGAGTATTTTAAAATAAAGGTTTCTCAGATTTATTTTAAAGTTATTTATAATATCATTGTACTTTTATGTTTCATTTATAAAAATGTAGCTTTTATTATTTTATGCATGCTCTGTTCATTGCATCTTATTGTGTATCAATATTGTGATAAAATAAGAGCAAAACAATCGATAGATTTATAAGCATACAAATAATTTATTTTCTTAAATTTGAAAAACAGTTACTCTATTAATTCTAAAATTTTAATGGGAATGGAGTTTGATTTAAAATTTTATTTATGATATATCTTATATTATATGTTTCTGAATTTTACTATGTCAATTTTATCTACATGTTTATCCTATATGGAAAGACAGGGTGTATTTACGGACAGAATAGGATGAAATAAGTGATTGTCTGCAGTATTAAGAAACAGATCGAATAGAAAACATTTCAATAAATGGGTTACATACAACGATTGCTTATTAAAACAGAATGATTATGAATAGATGTCCCTTACTAACAAAAGTAGAGTTGATCAATAAAAAGTATCAGGAAATATCTTTTTGATCTACTAGATTCTTTGTTTACGTATAGGCACTTGAGCAAAAGGATTAATCTGATCTCAGATGATATGCATAGTAAGCTTCCTTTGTAAGATAAGAAATTGTTGCATGTATTTATCAAGAAAAGTTAAAAGGATGATACACGGGTATTTTCTATTAGAACCTTACTTTTATTTGAATGTGAAGTATAGTTTAAACGAATTTTAAAAGATACTGAGATTTTAAAAGGCATAAGAGAGAAATAAATAGTTTGTGTTTTCATATAATAAGAAGAATTGAATGTTTTTTTTTGAAATAAAAGAATATATTTTAAAAAAATCATTGAATTTGGAAGTCATGGGTACAAAATTATTGAACTCGGAATTCATGGGTACAAAATCATTGAACTTCGAAGTCATGAGTACAAAATCCATAATAATTCATTTTGTTGCACATTAGAAACACAATTTGAAAGTCGTAGAAGTGATGGATACAAAATTCATAAAAAAATGTTTTCTTCATATTAGAAATACAAGTTGCAAATCATAAAAATAATGGGTACCAAATTCATAAATATATTAGAAATACAAGCTGGATTTCATTGTACCAAATTCATAAAAACCATTTTCCCTTACATTAGAAATGAGATTTAGAAGTCATGGAAGTCATGGGCACAAAATTCATAAAAATAATTTTTCATCAAATTATAAGTATTTTTAAATTGTGACTTGTAGGTGAGATATATACAAATATCATGGTGTGATCCTCTATTTGTTTAATGGTCTACTTTTATGGATTTTGTGATTTTTTAATTATATAGGCACAATTTATAATTGTATTGATTGGAGTCTAGTGCAAGAGCACCCATTCGTTACTTAGGACAATCCATTAAGTTTTTATTGTGTGTGTGACTTATGTCAATTTTTGTTGTGTTTTTCTTAAGGTCATGTTGACCATAGGGTGAGTACAATAGGGTTCTAGTAGTTTGAGTCTTAGGACCTCTTGGGAGTGGCAATTAGGGGCTAGAAAGTTGTAAAGCCTCTTAATTAGCACAATAGAAGTGATGACATCAGCATGATGTCAGTAGGGTTTAGAATAGGTTAAAATCATGCTTTAACCATGGTTAAGGTCTAGGGTGAGGTTAGATGAGAGTGAGAACTCATTTTCTAAAAGATGTAAAAAAGTTGCTAAAAAGATGTAAAAGTTACATTGCAACTTTTACAACTTTGAAATGTTGCTCGGACAACATTTCCAAAATGTCTTCAACCGATGACAGAGTGACCTAAGTGATAACCTAAGACCCTATCGACCTATTTAAGACCAAGGTTGACCTAATTTCAAGGTTGGATACCCATTGTACGGAATAGGGTTGATGAAATCAAGATTTTAGCTTATTTTGCGTGTAATATACAGTGAAGTTTGTGATAGAGATTAGTTAATGGTTTGGTTTCTACATTGTAGCTCGTTCATGGATTATATTAGGTGTTTATATTATTGTGTGAGCCATTAGTTTTGAATTATGTAGTTTTTCTTTTGTGTTTTATAAATATCTTATGTTTGGCACTGTCACTGGTTCAATCTAGGGAGTTTGTAAAGATGGAAGTCTAACTCACTATCTCATTGTCCATTTTGTACGGCCTCTTGGGGATTTTGAGTAGACACCATGTACATACTGTGTGCGGGATCTTGGGCCCTCAAATGCAGAGGAAAGAATTTTAAAGTATTTCCATAGGTGAGCCAGTGGTGAGCCTGGCTAGGGAAGACCCAGTTGCAAAGAGCATAACTTGCAGAGGTGGATAGATAGAAGCAAAATTCCTTTTAGAGATTGAAGATAGGAGTCATACCAAGCATTAGTCAAGAGGAGGGGGTTGTTCCAATCCGGTTGATGGTCTAATACATTCCAACTTGTTCAGGAGTCAAGGAAGGCCTTAAAACCCTTAAATTCACTTATTCTGAGTTAGGGTACTGTAAGGAAGGTGGTGACCCCAAGACCCCAAAAATATTTGAGGGGTTGGAAAATGATCCAATAATCCCAAGAAAAGTTGTAGGGTTTCTTTGTAAGAGTTTAGAGAAAATCCCTATTTTCTCATAGTAGGAGACCTAATAGGGCTACTAGCCTATTAGGTTCATTTTGTGAAAGATTTAGGAAATACACTTACTTGTTGGACTAGGTGGGACTCCTAACACCCCTAGTTGGTTGCAGTGGAGAAGCTTAAGTCACCTCCACACCTCTTTAAGGTTCAATCAAGAATTTGGAGGTTGCAAGCCTTTAAGGTTGTGTAAGGGCTATGGATTGTGAAGATAAACTACACCAAGTATAAGTCTTGGTTGGTAGATTATTTCTTGGTAGTTGGGTTGGCTAGAGTAACTAGGGGATCTACATGTGTTGAGGATCCTATAGGTGCCAAGGAGTGTAGTAAAGACACCCTAAGAGTCTTTGAGAATACTAGGAGCGTGAATCAGTGATTGATTCACCCAACCTCCCTATCAAAGTGGTATCAGAGCCCCAAAAATATTTGGGATAGTTTGGTGTATGTCATATTGTGAGCCTAGTGGTTATGTTAGAAAGTAAAGTCCACCAAGATAACTGAGAGGTTGGGGGGGGGGGGTGAATCAGTTATCAGATAAATACAAATTTTATCAACTTCAATAGATTTTAACCATGTAAGCAATGTAATCAACAACCATAGAAAGATATGCATACACAATAACACAAGATATGTTGACTAGGGAACCTCTTGATCAAAGAGTAAACCCCAGTAGGAATGATGCCCACAAAAGATGCACTAATATGAAAGTTCCTTGTGAGAGGATGGACTCTGCTAGGAGTCTTATGAAATACATTCAGTACATATGAGTCCCTGTAAGGAGACTTTGAATCCCTAATAAAAGATTCTAAATCTGTTAGGAGTTATGGAAGACATAAGGACCCACTGCCCAAACAACTTCAATGGAAAGATCACTGAATACACTATCCAACTAATCTCTATATTATTCAACAAAATAATATCAAAAGATTACTGATCTCAACAACTTGTTACTTCTCCTTTGACTGTGCCAAACCGCACCAACTGCTTCATCAGATCTCAATACCAGATCTCTGTACTTCGCATATCCTCTTTCAACAAGTATTGCACAATTCTGAAATTCTCTTTCACAATCTTACAATTCAATTCCACACTCTCACTTCACAATAAGGAAAACATTCCTTCCTTTATACCACACTCAATTAATTACAAATGAGTCAGCATACACATTACAAAATAAAAGTTTTCACACGTTACACAAAAATTACACAAAACTGTCGGCTTCCAATTAAGATAATTCTTCACTCGTGCGACCTCGGACCTTGCACTCACGTCCACGTCACTATCATCATGTCATCAATTGCTATTCAACTTTGCATGCTCAAATTCAATCCCGATTGGGAGATATCATCCAATTTCCACAAACCGCTACTCGAGAACATTGCCTGAATACTGCTTCCACTGATTTCCTCGTAACTATCATGAATGGATGAATTTTTGTATGCGCTCTTAACCATGATTTTGTAAAACATCATAGAGTAATTTCCCAACTCCGCATAGCTAGATCTTCAATATCCCATGTGCGCTAATACAAACATTGTCTGCTTCTATGCTAATCTTTAGTAGATCACTGTGTTGAGATCAATGACAATCATAGTCATGAATGCAACAACTGCTACAGAATGGTTGTGAATACTTCCCCCATAGATTATATTCAACATTCATTCCTAATAGGTTCTACAAGTATGGTGAACAATGTGGAATTAACCAAGAAGGTCGAAGATCAAGAGGAAGAAAATAGACTATTAAGGGAAAGGATAGCCCAATTGGAGCAAGCATTGGGTGAAGTGCAAATGAGGACTAAAGAAGTTAGTGACAAATTAGATGAGAAAGAAGCTAAGGAGAAAGAGGTTTTTGAAGAGGATAAGACTTTGGATCCTGACCCTGTGTTGCAAGAGGAGCCTTTCTTGAAGGCATTGAAAGGCATTAGTGGGAAAGCCCTTGAAGGGATACCACTATTCAGTAGAAAGATAGAGGCGGAACTGGTTATGGATTGGATATAGTGTATGGAGAATAATTTTGAATGTGATGGAATCACAGAGGCACAGAAGGTCATAGTGGAAAAATCAAGACTTGGAGGTTTTGCCTTGACATGGTGGAAGTTCATTCAAGTAGAAAGGGAGAAAGAAGGAAATAAACCTATTCCCACTTGGAAGGGAATGTTTGCCAAAGTAAAAGAGGCATACATTCCAGATGACTATGAAATTCAATTACACAAGAAGATAATGTAAAGCCTAAGACAGAAGGACCTTGATGTGAATTCCTACTTTGAGGAATTTCAAAATCTTTTCATGAGGTCAAATGTGACTGAAGATGGGAGCCTCAAGGTAGCTAGGTACCAGAATAGCTTAAAGTGGAGTATTCAAGAGGAAATGACCCTTCTGAGCCCCAAGTCAATACACTAGTGCTATCAATTGGCCATCAAAGTTGAAGACAAGAGTAGAAGGAAGCATGATCAAACCTCCAAGAGCAAAGGAAGAGGAAGAGACCAAAGGGGTCATAGAGGTAGTTACCAAGGTAGAGGAACTGAACAAATAATTCAAGGAGAGTCCATACTTATCGAGCATGGGAGTGAGACAACTCCTAGAGGAGGTTATGGAAGAGGTAGAGGAACTCAAGGGGGTTCTAATAGAGGAAGGAGTGCGGGTAGAAGTAACTCTTACTTTGCTAGCATGAAATGCTATAGTTGTGGACAAATGGGTCACCCTGCTTATAGGTGCCCTGAGAAAGAATCTTCTTCAAACCATGAGAAGAGATTAGCATATACTCAAGAAGACACACCTAGTGTTAAGTCACTAGAGATTAGCCATATTGAGTTAGAGATGGGGGAGAATTTGATGTTTAGAAGAATTTTGATTAGACAACCAGTCAAAGAGGAACCAAAGCAGAGAAGAGCCTTGTTTAGAATAAGGTGTAAAATACTTGGTAAAGTGTGCAAAGTTATTGGGCTCCACATATAATATAATCTTAGAGGAAGTAGTAAAGAAACTCAAGTTGGAAAAGATACCCCACACTAATCCATACAAGATGACATGCTTGAGTAAAGGAAAAAGTGTCCTTGTGAATGAGCAAACATGGGTTGAGTTCTCTATTGGAAGCTACAAGGACAAGTTAATTTACGGTGTGTTGCCTATGGATGCATTCCATCTCTTATTGGGCAGGCCATGGTAATATGACAGAGGAGCCATCTATGATGGGAAGGAGAACATTGTCTCATTTAAGAAGGATGGTAGGACATTCAAAATATAGTCACTACAAGATGAAGAGGAAACATAGTCAAAGACCCCTAGTGTCTTACTAAATTGTGTAAAGGAGTTTCTCAACACCCTTCAACAAGGAGGTTAAGGATATGTTATAGTGGTGCAACCCAAGGAAAGGGAAAAGACTATACAATCACCTATACCAAAGGAAGTAAAAATCTTTCTTGGAAGGTTCAAGAACATAATCAGTGATGGAACACTAGCAACATTACCTCCTAAAAGGACCATCAGTCATCAGATTGATTTCATTCCAGGGGCTTCATTACCAAACAACGTAGCCTACAAGCTTACTCTAGAGAAAAACCAAGAAGTAGAAAGACAGGTGCAATAGTTGCTAGATCAAGGACTCATAAAGAAGAGTATTAGTCCTTGTGCAGTACCAATGATATTGGCATCCAAGAAAGGTGGTAAGTGGAGACTTTGTACTGATTCTAGGGCTATAAACAGAATTACAATCAGATATAGATTTCCTATCCCAAGGATTGAAGATTTAATGGACTGTCTAGGTGGGTCTAAGTATTTCACCAACTTGGACCTCAAGAGTGGGTACCATAAAATTAGGATAAAAGATGGGGATGAATGGAAGACAACCATCAAGACCACTGAAAGGGCTTTATGAATGGAGAGTTATTCCCTTTGGGCTTACAAATTCCCCTAGCACATTCATGAGGCTAATGAATGAAGTGCTTAAATATTACATTAGGATACTTGTGGTAGTATATCTAGATGATATACTTATTTTTAGAAAAACAAAATAGGACCATCTGCAACACTTAGAAATTGTACTCAAGAGGTTACAAGAGGAGAAGTTGTCTATCAATCTAGAAAAGTGTGAGTTCCTCAAACAAGAACTTTTGTATTTGGGGTTTGTAGTATCCCAAGGTTCATTGAAGATGGATCCAAGCAATGTGGAGGCTATCTTGAATTGGCCAACACCAACCACAACAACAGAGGTAAGGAGCTTTCATGGGTTAGCTCAATTTTATAGGAAGTTTATAAGGAACTTCAGTGGTATATGTGCACCAATGTTAGACACTATTAAAGGAGGGATAAAGACCAAGTTCAAATGGACTCTTGAAGCAGGGAATGCCTTTGAAAAGATAAAGCAACAAGTGGCTACCCAACCTATCCTTTTGTCACCTATTTTTGATAAGCTATTTACATTGGAGTGTGATGCAAGTGGAGTGGTAGTAGGAGGAGTACTAAGCCAAGAAGATAGGCCTATAGATTTCTTTAGTGAAAATATAAATAAAGCTAAGAAGAAGTATTCAGCTTATGATTTGGAGTTATATGCTCTAGTGCAGTCCCTTAGAAAGTGTAGACATTATCTCCTACTGAAAGAGTTTGTGGTGTTTACAGACAAGCAGACACTTAGCTACATCAACACACAAGAGAAATTGAGTAATAGGCAACTCCAAAGTATTGGCATAGAGAATTTCAAGGACCTCTATAGGGATGATGAAGACTTTTTTGAAGCTTACAAGGTATGTGCTAACTTCCAAAACCATTTTCACAGTTAGTTTTCAGAGTATACTCTACAAAGTGGACTCTTGTTTAAGAGAAATCAGTTATGTGTTCCCAAGGGTTCAATCAGAGAGAATCACATTCAAGCGAAACATAATGGCACTCTCAGTGGCCATTTTGGCATCAACAAGACCATGGAGTTGTTTCAAAGGTTTTATCATTGGCCCAAGTTGCCAAGAAATATCAAAAGATATGTTGAACAATGTGTAGTTTGTATGAAAGCTAGGGGGAGCTAGTAATGCGGGTTTGTACCAACCTTTGCCCATTCCCAATAGACCATGGGAATGTATTAGTATGGATTTTATTGTAGGTCTCCCTAAGACCAAGACAGGGCTAGATAGTATTTATGTGGTGGTAGATAGATTCAATAAAATGATCCATTTCATTCCTTGTAAGATCACCCATGATGCTAGTTACATTGCTCATCTCTTTTTCAAGGAGGTTGTAAGGATGCATGGCCTACCCCTAAGTATTGTGTCAGAAAGGGATGTCAAGTTTATGAGTCATTGTGGAAGACTCTATGGAGCAGATTAGGAACTAATTTGTCTTTTGGTTCAACTTACCATCCTCAAACAAATGGTCAAATTGAAGTGATCAATACAGTGTTAGGTAATCTACTTAGATGCCTAACCAAGGAATATGGTAAAAAATGGGATGTGGTCCTCCCACAAGCTGAGTATGCATACAATGACAGTGTAAATAGGACCACGAGAAGAATCCCACTTGAGATAGTATATGGGATGCATCTAAGAGGAGTGTGTAAGCTCAGGGATCGAGGAGCTATGGAGTATTAGAGTGGCCATGCAAAGGATTTCTCTCAGACCATGAAGGAGATACAAGAGCAAGTGAGGAAGACTATCAGAGAGGATACTCACAAGTTTCAGCAATTACCAGTTTTGTTGATAAAACATTCCAACAAGTGGGCCAAAGAATTCCAGCAAGAAAAGATAAGCAAGGCACTAGAGATAGCATAAAATCTTAGAGCACTGATGGAGATGTCAAAAATAGGAGAAATCAATGTCAATGAAGTGGATAAAAGAGCAGAAAATGAAAGAGGGGTAGAGAACGAAATTCAAATCGACATGATGGATTCAAAGTAAAATGTTCTACTATCTGCCTTGTTCTCAACTGATGTATCAGGTACTCTCAGCTCAACATCAAACTTTGTAATTCACTATGTAAGCCATTTGTTTATTAGATATTTTATAGTTATTTTGAGTATTTTAAAATAAAGGTTTCTTAGATTTATTTTAAAGTGACTTTAAAATGACTCCAGAATATTTTAAAAGAAAGACAACCCTTCCATATTTTGTTTAGACTGCAATCTCGTGTTCTAGTCTTTAAAAAAAATAAAGCACACCACCTATCCAAGAATAGTCTTCATGATAGAAGCATGTATATATCTGCAACCATATTAATAGAAGTGTTACAAAAATATGACAACCTCCACATAATTCTAAAACCATTCATGATATCTTAACACACACCCCTTTTTTACCGTGCATCAATTTTCTTTATTTAAGATGACACATGATTTATCCTTAGTGCTTTAAAATATTTGTTTGAAACTCTAGCCAAGTGTCATGAGACTTGGAAATAGAATCACTGAAAACTCCATCACTTGAACATATTTAATAGAATGGAGACAATTCTAAAGTGATTTCTGTTATATTTTTGCCAAGAAAAAATCATCAGTTGTCCACCACAAATATAGAATAAATAAAAATCCACCTATTTGTCTTCAAAGGATACATGACACTATAAAATGCAAGGAGATCCTAATAAGAATGAGGACACATGACACAATATATATAAAACACTCGCAACATAAATTATTAATTCATCTAGATTTGAAGTCGACTGCTGACTTAGCAAAGGTTATAATCTGATGATGACAAGTAGACAAATAGGAAGGATACCAACTCATGAAAAGTAGGCACCTGAGAAGATAGCTCAACCAAGTAGGCATACAAGAATCTATCTCAACCAAGTAGGCACATAGATAGCTCAAACAAGCATACAAGTAGCTAGCTCAACCAAGTAGGCACACATGCAGCTCAACCAACCATACAAGTACCTCAAGCAACTTAAGTTGGTCAAGAAGGTCAAGCACATCAAGCAGCTTAAGTTGGTCAAGTAGGTCAAGCACCTCAAGAAGATGAAGCACCTCAAGAACCTCAATTGAATTCTCTAATATTTACACAATCTTGATCACTAACCTTTTGACATCAATGATGAAAACATCCAACACTCTCCCCCTTTTTTTCATTGATGGAAATCCAACCTACAACAAGCCAATATATAACAAGCCTTAGATAGAAGCCAATAAATTTACTAAAAAAAATTATCCCCTTGTCTTACTCGTGCAAGAGCACCCAAGGGTTGGTCGATCCAATCCATCTTGTTTTTGGCTTTGTAATCCATCTTTGGCATGTATGATTTTTCCCTAAGGTCATGTTGACCACATTGTGAATCCAATAGGGATGAGAAGTCTAAATAGGTCCTATATCTTAGGTCATTGAAATCTTTGAGGCTTAAGTGTTAAAGTCTTTTGATTATTTGTTTTTAGATGATGTCACCATGATGTCATTTGGTCTAGGGTGTTTTAGAGGTCATGTTAGGACCTAGCATGGAGTCTAGGTCTATCTAGGACTTATCCAAAGTCATGGATTTTTAAAAATGTAAAAGTTGCAAAATGTTGCTTACTTTTGCAACTTTTCAAAGTTGTGTGGACAAGATTGTCCAAACACTCTAAAATGACCTATAAGTGCCCTAATGGAAACCGAAGACAAACCTCTCAATTTATTTAAATCATTTTTGGACCAAATCCTGAGGTTAGAGATTCTTATGTACGAAGTTTTGATTTTGGAGTGTGAAACAGTGGATGAGATTTTGTGAAACTTTGTGATCAGTGAATTGCAAAGGAATGTTATGAGTTATGTTATGGATTGAAATCAATGGAGCTCTTAGTTTAGTGTATTTTCTTTCATTGTGTGTCATTAGATTATCATTTAATGTTTATTTTCTTGTTTTGCATTAAATCTTTGTGTATTATCTGGTCACTGGTTCAAACCAGGAAGGTGTGTGAAATAGAGACCTAGCTCACTATCCCACCATTCAATCTATATGGCCTCTTGGGGATAGTGAGTAGACTCCATGTATATATTATGTACAGGAGCATGGACTTTGAAAAACTTGGGAAGCAATTTAAATGTCTTGCCCTAGGTGAGCCTATGGTGAGCCCGACTAGGAAAGACTGAGCCACACCAGTGATAACTTGCAGAGGTGTGCATGAAGATGAAAACTAGTGATTGGAGGTCAAAGAAAAGGTTCTTAACAAGAACTGGTCAAGAGGAGAGGGTCTAACCAATCTATTTGGTTATCTAACACTTGTAGACAATCCATGCAATCAGAGAAGTCTTAAAATCCTCCCAAAACACCTATTTTTGGTTAGGGTATTGTATGAAAGGGCGGAACCCCTAAACCTCAAAAATCCTTGAGAGGTTGACTATTGAAACAAGAATCCATAATTAAGTTGCATGGTTCTTTGATATCATTTGGGAGAATTTAGTCCTATTTTCCCGAAATAAGAGGCCTAATTGGGGCTCTTCCTTGTAGCCCTATTTTGTGAAGGATCTATGAGATCGGTAAGGAAGATACATGAAGTAAGACCTCTAAGATCTCTAAATGAAAAAATTATCCATGTTTGAGAACCTCCTCACCTCTGCAAGAGTCCATGTTAGTAATGGAGGTGGTGAGCCCTTAGATGGCATTAAGGGTCAGTGTGTATGTGAAAGAAGAAGAGCACCAAGAACTTAGCTAGTCTTGGTAGTTATTGTATGATAGTTGGGTTTGTTAGTAGATCAGGGGGTCAAGCCATGAAAGGGGATCTTATAGGTCAGTAGGTGTTAGGAGAGAGCACCTCAAGATCACTTGTGAGACCTAGACATGGGCTTGTGATTGGCTCATCCAACCTCCCTATCACTTACTAGTCCCCCTTTGAAATCAATGACTGAAACAACATGTAACCAAATTGAAAATTGAAACATGGCTAAAATGATAAACCAATTAAGCACTCCCCTTGAGATGGAAAACTCATCAATGGCGGAGTAAAATCACTTCTGACTGCTATCTCAAATGTTCAAATGTTTCCTTTGGAAAAGACTTTGTAAAAATGTATGCAATTTTCTCTTTGGAAGACACAAATTCCAACTTGACAATCTAATCATTAACTTGTTCTCTTAAAAAATGATACTTAATAGGAATATGTTTAATACAAGAGTGCATAATAGGATTTTTTGAATATTAATTACACTCGTATTGTCACAGAAAATAGGAATGGGGTGATCATACTCAACCTTGAAATCCTGCAGTGTATGTTTCATCCAAATAACTTGTGTGCAACAAGATACAATTGCTATATACTCATCTTCTATTGTAGACAAAGAAGTTGAGGTCTATTTTTTGTTTAGCCATGAAATAAGGCAGCCACCAAGGAAGAATTCACCTCTACTTGTGCTCTTCTTATCATCAACCAAACCTCCCTAATTTACATCAGTGTAAGCTGTTAGTGTAAAATATGAACATTTAGAATATCATAGACCAAAATGTATAGTTCCCTTGAGTTACTTAAAGATTCTTTTCACTTCTTGCACATGAGTTTCTTTAGGTATGGCCTGAAATCTTGTGAAATATCCAACAACCTACATAATGTCAGGTCTTGTAGCTGTAACATACAATAAGATTCCTACCATAGACCTGTAAATAGCCTAATTAGTACTAGGAGATCCATCATCTTTACTAAGTTTTCATCCTATTTTTATGTGTGTACTAACTGGATTACAATCCTCCATTCTAAACCTTTTTAACATCTCTCTAATATACTTTGTTTCAGAGATAAATATACCATTTGTTAACAGTTGAATTTGAAGACCTAGAAAGTAAGACAACTCACCCAACATAGACATTTCAAACTCTTGTTTCATATTTCCATAAATCTCCTTTCTCATACCTATACAATCACTCCCATAAATTAGGTCATCCACATAAACAACAACTATGATGTTTTTACCTTCTTCCTTCACATGTAATTTTATGCCTGCAACACCCTTTTTATTTAACCTTGTTATTGCAAGTACTTATCCAGCCTTTCATACCAAGCTCGTAAAGATTGTTTGAGACCATATAACACTTTTTTCAACTTGAAAACATATTCAAGTTTGTTAGTCAACACAAAACCATCAGGCTACTTAATATAAACTTCTTCACTTAAATCACCATTTAGAAATGCAGGTTTAACATCTATTTGAAAAAATTTGAATCCTTTATATGAGCCAAAGGAAATAAAAATTCTAATTTATTCTAAACATGCTACAGGTGCAAAGGTTTCATCATAATCCACGCCTTCTATTTGAGCATATCCTTTACAAACTAAACATTATTTATTTCTTACCACTTGACCTTCCTCATTTAACTTTTTATGGTAGACCCATTTTGTGCCAATGAAATTCTTGTATTTGGGTCTAGGCACAATCTCCCATGTGTCACTCTTTTTAATCTTCTCAAGTTACTCTTTCATAGTAGCTATCCAATATTTATCTCTAGTTGTTTCTTCAAAACACTTAGGCTCAAACATAGAAAGTAATGAAACATCCTCATCTTTAAACTAATTTAAATTCCTCCTAGTAGTCATAGTCCTATTTTCAAGTAATAATTTCTCAATAGGATGATTTCTTTTAATAAACTTAGAAGGATTCTTGTAAGATGTCTTACCAAGATCATTTTCATATTCATTTTAAGAGTGTGTGCTTGCTGTCCCAGTTTGTGTACCAGAAGAAAATGCATTTCTAGCTTGTAATTGTGAATTTTTTGGAGTATTTTTAGTTTCATTACTCGTTGACCTTTCTTCTGGTGGTGGATAAGAGGGTTGAACAACACTACTTGTCTCCTCCTTTTGACTATTTCTACTTCTATTTCCATTCTCATGATAAGTGTTATGTATTTTATGAATTTTTACATTAACACTCTCAACAATTTTATGCAACTTTTTGTTGAAACATCTATAATATTTTCTTTTAGAAGAATAACCTATGAAGATACCTTCATCTTATCTAGGATCAAACTCACCTAGATTATCATCATCCCTTTTGATATAACAAGGACTACCAAAAGTCTTAAAGTACTTAACAATTGTTGGTTTACCTTTCCATAGTTCATAAGGTGTCTTGTTATATATGGTTCTTAACAAACCTTTGTTTTGGATACACACATTTGTTTGGAGATACTCTCTCAAAAAAATATCACTAACGTTGGCCTCATTCATCATACTATGGGCTACTTCTTGCACAGTTATATTCTTCCTCTCAAAAACATCATTTTGTTGTGGTGTTCTAGGTTTTGAAACTTGTCTCCTAATTCCATGTTGCTCACAAAAACTCACAAATTCATTGCAACTAAATTTTCCATCATTATTAGAGCACAAGCATTTAATCTTCAAATCCATTTCATTCTCTACTAATTATTTAAATGCTTTAATTTTTCTAATCCCTCTGATTTTTCTTTTTAAAAAGTCACCCATGTCATGGGTGTAAAGTCATCTATTATTAGCATAAAATATTTTTCACCTTGCAAGATTTCTATCCTAGTTGGTCCACATAGATATTTATGGACTAATTCAAGTGGTTTGGAGCTAGATAAATCTTTGGGTTTAAAACTTGTTCTTGTTTTTTTCCCCATGTGACATTTTTTTCAAATAATGTCTGTTAGTTTCTCTAGTTAAGGAATATCTCTAACATCTTCCTTCTTATTGATCTTAATCAAATTCTCAAAATTCATGTGCCCAAGTCTCCTATTCCATATCCAATCTTCATCAAACTAACTTAAAAAACATCTTTCACTATTAGAATCATCAATAATATAAATATTGTTTTCTTTCCTAGTAGAATTTGCAATAAGTTTTTTACTTTTTCTTATAGTGAAATAGTTTAAATTTTGTTTCAGACTTGATCACATAATTGACTCACACTTAACAAATTTTGTTTCAGACCTCTAACATATATAAAAATTTCTACTTTTGTCTCGCCATCATTTAAAATAAGAGTGCCTATACCCGCTACTTCTACAAAAGAACTACCTCCAAATCTGACTTTACCTCCATTCATTCGCTTGAGAGTAAGGAATTTACTCTTGTCACCAATCATATGTCTAGAGCAGCCACTGTCTACGTACCAAATATCCTTTTCAAATTTTGTGCAAGAAGAGTTGTTTTCACTAATAGGGACTTCAACGAGACCTCCTTATATTTCTTCCTCCAAATTTTAATCTCTTTATCTTTGTCCTTTGTTTCAACCTTCTTGGAAAAATATACCATGCCACTTTCAAATGATCTTGTAGTATGACCAAAATTATTTTATTTATAACAAATAACATTGTAGGGTAAAAGAACAAAGCTGTGTCACACTTTTATAAAGGAAAAGGTCAACAACACACAAAAATGTTAACTTTAACGACATAAAAATGGCATTTATGTTGAAAATATAGAGATGATTTAAACTAATGAAATGTGTAAAAGTGGATGAAGTTTATGCTTATAATTTTTTTTGAACAAGAATTCACATAGTTTTAAAAAATTTTAAGTCCATTTTTTACTTGCTGAAAAATGTTGAAAAACGAGGGTCTTGTTCGCACCAAAAAAGTATATGCAAATAATCTTTTTTTCCTTTGATTTCAAAATATGTCATAGATAGAATGTATAGCTAGTGCAAAAAAGAAAAATTAGTTTTCAATGTATATTTTCTCTGTTGTAACTACTCAAAGTCGAACATACCTGGAATCGACAGTTTTCATCTTGCACCAAATTTTCCCTATCAAATCTACACCATTCAGAAAATAAATTACACTCTTGAAGATAACTCTCTCCTCTAGTGTTAAATATAAATTTTCAATTTTTTTGATAAGCTTTACTATTTTTTTCTATTTTTGAAGCATCTTGTTTTCGAATGTTAAAATACCTACTTGCAGTATTTTGAAATTATAATATATGAGCTCTAATTAAAATACTATAAAAATTATATGATGATAATCTTGACTCTATGCTCTAAAAAAGGGTATTTTTATATTTGTAAAAAAATATCATTGAAAAAAGTAAGAGTTATTGAAACATCGCTTTTCTGAAATAATTTTATTTCTTTAGTAATTGTTATAAAACATGCATTTAATAGAAATTTCCAATTGGAAAAGGTGAAAAACTTATGTAACTTAGCTAGAATGAATCTAGCTAGACCATATGTTTGACAAAAAATAATTTTAGTTAGAAATACTCAAATTCAACTGTGCTGATAAGTTGTTTTGAAATGTGACACAGCTTTGTGCTTTTACCTTGTAATTTATCAAAGGAGCAAATGAATTCCTATTTGGAAATCTTAAATCTCTTCTAGAATCTCTTCTATAATTTATAACTTTATGTCCAAAGTAATTACATGTAAAACAATAACCATGAAAGAAAGTATAATTAGACCTGGTCAAGTATGCTTGTTTGGAGGTAGGAAGTTGTTTGAAATCATTACTTTTGATCTTTGTTGTCGATCCCCTTGACCCATCACCATTAAGGGTGTGTTTTTCTTCTTTTGATGATTTAGAACATTGACCTTCTTCTAGGACAACTCCATATTTGTCTAAAGATTATTTTTTAGAGGATAGAAGATCATCCAAAGATAGTGAACTTTTCTGAATTATCACTTCTTGATTCAACAATGTTGATGATTTACCAATCTTTCTGAGTGAAACAATTTCAGCTTCCAATCTCTCAATGTTTTACTTTTTCATCTTAATCAGATTTTTGAGATCTTCTTGAATCTTCTCCGCCTCCTCATTTTGAGCCTTTGTCTCAACAAGAAGCCTTTCTACTTCTTCAAGTGTCTTGATTTTCTTGGTCTTTTCTTCACTTTCTTGTTGGAGAAGCAACTTCATGTTTTGATTTTTCTTTTTAAGTCTCTTGATTTCAGCTAGAGCATCCATCAACTCTAGTTCAAGATCAACTTCCTCCTCCTCTTCATCAACACGTTCTTCATTCTCTTGATTCTCATCACTTACTTCATTAGTTGAATCTTCATGTTCTTGATTTTTAGCATGTGCATCTTCCATGGCCATTTACAAATATCTTCAAGTAAGGATTCTCTATAAGTTTTTTGAAGTTTCTCCCAAATCTCTTTAGCTATATAGCACTACATGACTTTCACACATTTTGTCTTGGATAAAAAACTTAAGATCGCACTCATATCTTTTGCATTGCAATCAAAATCCTTCTTCCCATAATAATATTTGTTGGAAGAATTTGAGAAATTTTATAGTTAGTCTTCACACTATTCTACACATCAAAACCAAGAGACATTAGATATGTAAGCATTAAAACACACCAGAGTGTAAATTTGGAGTCATCAAATAAGGGAACTCCACTTTTAGCATGGTCTTTAGTATTAAGTTCCCCTACATCCATGAATAAAATTTCGTCATTCTAATTTTCTTCTTCACTACTAAGGAAAGAGTCACTATCTTCTTTCGAATAGAGGCTTTTCTTAAACTTTTCAAATTTCTTTCCTCTTTTTATAGATCTCTTGGAATTTTTGAACCGCGAGTTTCTTTTATCATTGTTGTCCTCTTCTTTCTCATAGGGACACTTTGATGTAAATTGACGTATCTTTCCACAATTAAAGAACTTTAAAGGAAACATGCCTTTGTATTTACCAAAACCTCTTTTCAAATTTCTAACAAGATGAGAAACTTCTTCATTTGAATCTTCTTTTGAGCTCTCACTAGATTTTTCTCCTTTTTTTTACCTTTATTTGAAGCTTTAAAGGTTTTTTACCTTTTTGATGAGCTCTCAACATTTGTACGCTTTTCATATGTAGTCAAGATTCCATGCAACTTATCTATAGTAAGCTGGTTCAAGTCTATCATCTCTTCAATAGAAGAAACTTTGGCATCAAACTTCAAGGGCAACATGCGTAAAATCTTATGCACTATAGTTCTATCTTCAACCATATCTCTAAGGCCTTTCAATGCATTCGCCACTTCATCAACTCTTTGAAAATGGACTACAATTCTCTCCTCCTCTTTCATTTTAATACTCTCAAACAACATTCTATAAGTTTGAAGTTTAGCCTTTCTAGCTTTGTCATCACCATGATATGCATTATACAGTTTGTCCTAGACTTCTTTAGTTGTTGCATAGTGCATCACTTTGATAAAATTTGATTCTAAAAGGCCACATATAATTGCATTCATATCTTTGGGATTATTTTCAAACTCCTTTGCATCAAATTCTATAGGAGGTTGAGAAGGCATAGTCTACCCATTAACCACACTCATATAGACATCAAAACCTAAGGACGTGATGTATATTTTCATTCGAACATTCCAAAATACATAGTTTGAACTCATCGAATAAAGGAGATCTATTTATAGCTAGACCTTCTAAGGAACTCATTTTTGACATACGAAAGAACTACTCTTAGGCTTTTAAGCTTTAATAGAGAGAACTGACTTTGATACCAAATGAAAAATTAAAAAAAAACACTGAGAGGGGGAAGGGGTGAATCAGTATTTTAATGCATTTAACTTCTTTAAAAAAAATAGAACAAGATGCAGCAAAGAAAAAGGAACATATTTTATCTCGTGGAAAACCCAATAAGGTAAAAAACCATGGTACACTAATAAAAAATGCGGGCTCCAACCCAATACAAAAAGTGAGCTGTGAATCACTAAAAAGAAACACCAACTTCAAACTCTTTACAAAAAGACACCAACCTATTCAAACAATATGAAAAATTGTTGAGAATATGTTTAGCTCACACATAGTCGTGATTTCTCCTAGTTAATCTTATTAAAACATACATCATTTACATATTTAGATCAATAATAACACAATCAACAAACTGAAATCAAATCCTAAGAGAACACAATAGTTTGATAGATTCTCCATTTATTTCACACTTATGTATATCATTTTCACTCACACTTATACATACACCCCTTCATAAAAAGTTTTGTATCTCAAGAAAACAAACTTGTTAAAGAGGTTCAAAAGCCCAATTCAAAAAATAACTCCAGAATATTTTAAAAGAAAGATGACACTTCCAGATTTCGTTCAGATTGCAATCTCACATTCTAGTCTTAAAAAACATTTAAACCACAACACCCATCTAAGAATAGTCATCACGATAGAATCATGTATACATCTGCAACCAAGTAACTCAAAGTGTTACAAAAATATGACAACCTCCACATAAGTTTGAAACTCTAGCCAAGTGTCATGAGACTTGGAAATAGAATCACTAATAGCTTCGTCACTTTTTTCTTTAATAGAATGGAGACAATTCTAAAGAGCTTTATGTTATATTTCTGCCAAGAAAGAATCGTCAGCTATCCACCACAAATATAAAATAAATATTTAACTCCCCCTATTTGTCTTCAAAGGATACACAACACTATAAAATGAAATAAACTCCCAATAAGAACGAGGAAACACGGAACAATATATATAAAACACTTCGAGCCACTATCGTACTCACAACACAAGTTATTAATTCATCTAGATTTGAAGTCAACTGCTGACTTAGCAAAGGTTATAATCTGATGATGACAAGTAGACAAATAGGAAGGCAGATAGCTCGTGACAAGTAGGCACCTAAGAACCCATCTCATGACAAGTAGGCACCTAAGTAGCTATCTCAACCAAGTAGGCATACAAGCAACTAGCTTAACCAAGTAGGCACATGGACAACTCAACCAAGCATACAACTAACTAGCTCAACCAAGTAGGCATGTAGGAAGCTCAACGAAACATACAAGCACCTCAAGCAACTAAAGTTGGTCAAGCAGGTCAGGCACCTCAAGCAACTAAAGTTGGTCAAGCAGGTTAAGCACCTCAAGAACCTCAATCGAATTCTCTAATATTTACACAATCTTGATCACCAACCTTTTGACATAAATGACGAAAACATCTGACATTCTAAATTATATTTAAATTTATAATGATGTTTGATTTTTTATAAGATATTTAATCTAGTGGTGGAAAATATATGTTCTTTAAAGAGAGGTCACAAGTTCAAGCTCCAAAAAGAGTTAAGGTATGTAAGCTTCATTTGTAGCATAGTTAAAGGTGTCTCCTAGAAGGAGGATGGGTTAGTATTATATTACTATTACCATATATAGATCCAAAATCAAATGACTAGTATCATGGACTACAATAGCTCATTTACTTTCCTTTTTCCTTTTCTTTACATAAGAAGATGAGTTTCGCAATTTTGAATATCAAGTTGCACTTTAAATTTGATAAATTTATTCGAAATTTTCGCTATTTGTATTTTGAAGTCAGAAGTTAGTGTCAATGAAGTTTGTTTCTCATTCATTAGAGAAATATTGAGCCTAGTCTTTTATGAATTAAGAAATTTTAGTATAATATATAAATGATGGAAAAAAAATGTTAACATGTTTTATGAGGTGAAAATGTTATAGTAGGTATTATGAATTGAGAATTTTTCAGTATGTCATATTGATTGTTTTCATTGTGTTATGTTCATAGGAAAGGAATTGGAGGTGAAGGTGCTTTTTAATATAAAGTATCTATCAGAAGACATGACCCTTTTTTGGATTTCTTTATGACATTATATGCATTGTTCCTAGGATTCTTGTGGATGACTGTATTATTATTTTTTAACTTGAAAAATAGTACATCGAAGTTTCCAAACTATTGTTATCATATGTAAACCCAAAATCATATGGATAGTATCATGGGCTCTAAAAGCTCATTTCCTTTTCTTTGTATAGGAAGATAAGTTTGAGAACTTTTATTGTTATAGTTTTGGATATTAGATTGGACCTTTAAACAAAATCTGATAAATTTGTTATGGATATCTTATATTTGTATTTTGAATTCAAAAGTAAGTGTCAATGAAGTTTGTTTCTTTTTTGTTAGAGAAATATTAGCCTAGTCTTTTATGAATTAAGAAGTTTTAGTATAATGTATAAATGATGGAAGAAATTTTTGTTAGCATGTTTTTTGTGGTGAGATTTTTTTAGTAGATATTATGAATTGAGAATTTTTTAGTATGTTATGTTAACCTTTTTCATTGGCTTTTGTTCATAGACAAGGAATTGGAGGTGAAATGGTGCTTTTGAATATAAAGTATTTGTGGGAAGATATTTATGACCCTTTTTTGGATTGCATTATGACATTATATGCCTTGATCTTGGGATTTTTGTGGATTATCGCATTATATGTTTTGAACTTGAAAATTAGTACAATAAAGTTTATTTTGGATGGAGTTGAGAAGTTTTTGGTGTGTTATATGAAATTTGAGATAGATGAACATAATTATCTAAGGTTTATGTGGGCATACATTTTTTTTGATAGTTTTAATGAACTACTTTGAACTTAGAAAAGAGAGCTCATGAAGTTATTTTTTAGGGTGATTAGAGAATTTTTTATGCATTTTATGAAACAAGAAGCCTGACGTGTTTATATTTACATTTTCATTTGCATAGATCCTTAATTTGTTTGTCCAAGAGTTTCCACGTGGAGATTTTTTAATCTTTGGACAATTCTTCTAGCTTATAGAATTGCTTTTTGGACTTAGACATTAATGTTAATAAAGTTTTTTTTAGATTTGATTAGAGAAGTTTTACTTTTTATTCAGAAATTGTGAAATTTTAAGTAACTTTTTCATTTATCTTTTCTTTTGCAAAGATTCCATATTTTAATCTAAAGGTTTCTAAAGAAATCAATTTTAGACAACTTCTATGTGATTAATAACTTTGTACTATCTATATTAGATGGAAGTTTATTGTTGAGGAATTGGAGATGAGAAGGTGGTTTTCCATTATTATTATTTTTTCCCTTAATTGGTGTAATGATCTTATAATGGCAACTATGTGGGCTAAGCTTTTTTTAGGGTTTGATTAGAATTCTTTTAAGTTAATTTTGATGTTCTATGAATTTCATTCAAAGAATTTGTTCATCTGCAATTATTTGGAGATGAAATAGTTCTTTTGATTTTTTTATTTTTATTTTTTTTTCGATAGGTGGAGTGTTCACTTTTCAATAGTTTTGTTGATAATTTTATTCTTTTTACCATGGGGTTGGGGTCTGATAGATAAATTTTAGCAAAGTTTATGAAATATGTTAAAAGGATTTTGTTCATTTGTGAAGATTTGGAGATGAAATGGTGCTCTTCAATAATTTTGTATTGTACTTTTTTCTTAACTAATGTAATAATGTCTTCTCACTAGATCTCTAGATGAGCTTGTGAGGTGTTGAATAGATTCTTTAACTGTGTTTTATGCTTTTTGTAGATTATTTGAAATTTGTTCCTTGGATATTATTCATTTGTATAAATTATTCAAAAAATTAATATTTTTAACATATTTTATTCATTTGTGGAAATTTTGAGAAATTTCAATGCTTAAGATTTTTTTAGTTAAGTTTTATATGAAATGTATAAGATTTTAGTTTTTTCAAATATTTGGAGAAAAAGTGTATTGAGATATTTTAATTATATAATTTCACTCATTTAAACAAATTTGTACAAAATAATTTATTAAAATAAGTATTTCTTTATAAGAAAAGAAACTCTTTTTAGTTATTGTTTGCAATGATCAAGGAAAAATGTGCATAAATTTATTTGGACTTGGAAATCATTTTCATTCAAAAATATGCTTTCACATTTTGGGCTCACAAATTATGATGGATAACTTTTTCTTGAGTGGATAATTTTGGACTCGCAAATTACCAAAAGACAAGGAACATAATTCTATATTTGTTATGTACCTAGGTACAAGGCACCAAATTGAATCTGTACCCTTTAAAATAGGCTCAAAATATATTTGGGGATAGTTTACATCTTCAGGATCTCATAGTTGCAAGTACATGTGCTTGTGGGATATCGACAATCTGAAAATCAGATTTGTAACAACGTAATCCCTCTTTCATTCTCAAGTGCACACCAATATTCTTCTACCTCTATCTTTATATCAATTATATCTTCACCAAGTTTATACTTTGATATTTTGCATTGTACCTTTGTCTATCTTCCTTCATTGTAAGTATAAAAAAGGAACCAAATCCCTTCAAGCACGGATATTGCATTAACATCTCCTCTATCAAGGTGTTGTCAATCATATTTGAGATGGTTTTGTATTCCTAATGATCAGTAAGAGATTGGATTGATCTCCCTTGATCACCAATTTATTATTGTACTATATGTATGTATGTATGTATGTATGTATGTATGTATGTATGGGTATGGGTATGGGTATGGGTATGTGTATGTGTATGTGGATGTGCATGTGCATGTGCATGTGTATATGTATAATATTTGACTTATGTAATACCTCTCCCATAGTTTATTTTTTAGATTATATGGGAAAACTCTTTTAGGCCACTCTTCATGTTAATTATCCACATATGATGATGTTATTTATATTCATGGTTTTACTGAGCCCATATTTGCATGTGTATGGTTAGCATGTATGTTTTACTTTTCTATTTTACATCCCTAATGTGGTTGAAGGACGAAGTCATAGTTACTTGCTTGCGAGATCCACACGATCAATTGATCCCCTCCATTATCTTTTATATATTTATACATGTATGTACATGGTCATCTTTTATGTAGGATTTCTTTGAATTACCACGATGAGAGTGTCCTATCACAATATCTCAATGATAAGAGAGGAGAGATAATAGATAGGTCCAAATCCTAACCTGAGCCATTTAATATCCTGAAATAGTGGACAAGTATCCTATTTATTACCCTCCAAATTTTTCAAGGCAACGTCAATTTGTAAACCCTTCCTTTATGTTTGATTTAGTATTTTTGATATACTTAGTTTCTTCAGGTTTTCATGCTTCTAGGTTTGATGTGATTTTTGTATTCAAATGGATAACGGATTTAATTAAAGTCAATTCTATGATTGATTACTTATATCTTATAAAATATTAGAATATTAAAATATAAAGTTATTTAATTAATGGGAATTAATT